>RQTK01000179.1:617757-637219 GCA_003991915.1 Elysia chlorotica
TGCACATAGAATCTGATGCGGTTTTGTTTTTGCTAGATACAACTTCAATGCCCACCACAATATCAATTTTAAAACAGAGATCGAGGCAGTGGGGGAAGGGGGGGGGGGGTTGCGTTCTCTCTAAGTCAATCTTTTTGAAAATTCAAAATTTGTGATAAACGCCTCGAGCAAAATGAGCACACAACAAATAATTATTTGGGATACGATTAGATCTGTAGGTCTATCAGCCTGCCAAATACTGTTTGGTAAAATGTACTACTCCCATCACCTGTTGTCAAAGTTTCAAGTTACCAGTTCTGGGGTTTTGTTGCTGCCCTAGTTTTGTTCTTTAATTTTATCATGACCTGGTTTACATGGCCTTAAAAGTATGTCCTCTATGGCTAATTTTTGATTATTATTATTATTATTATTATTATTATTATTATTATTATTATTATTATTATTATTATTATTATTGTTATTTTTATTATTACTGTATCATCATCATCATCATCATCATCATCATCATCATCATCATCATCATCATCAACACCGCCGCCGCCACCACCAGCACGGCCTCTGCCGCCACGTCCACCGCTACCACCACCATCATTTAAGCTCTGGTTGATTACATACAGGGATGTGCTCATCATGTAACATTGTTTTGTAACACTATAGGCATAGGCCCACTAGGCCTATCCTAGCGCATCATGCTTTAGCGCATCAAAGGACTGACGCGCGGTAGCAGCTTGATTTCTATTAATAGAAATCTGTGTGCGCTTCGTCCTGCCCCCACTTTCCTCTCCCCAGTAACATTCAAGTTCTGCCACACTGTTACGTAACCAAGTAATCTAGGGGAAGTTATACAAATCTATGACTTTCACCTAGCGAGGTTAAACGTTGGACTAACCAATCAAAAGCTACAAAAGAGCTAATGCTTTTTTTCGCGGGGAAAAGCAACGAAACGTCGAAAGAAAGGTCAAACTCTCAAGCCACCGCCTTCCTGATGTTTCCTCCGACTGCTGAAAAAAAAACATTCCGATGAAATCTGGGTTTCAACATGTAGAATTATTTACTTTTATCATTCAAAGTTAAGATTATTTGACTTATGTTTCTAAACCATAATACACTATCGTACTTTTCTTATATTGTAGATATATATTCAAAGAGATCTAGATTAGATCTGGCTAAGATTTAGAATAGACCAACGTAATCTGACCAACGGTTTCGATCTCGAATGTCTGTGACGCCAGATCAGTTTCACTTTGTAAGGGTGCGTCAGTCTGAATTGGATGGTTTTGGTTTTTGTGACTTTAATAAGTTCTTTGTGTAAACCCATCTTACATTTAAAAGATACTCTATCCACGTGTGAGTATTAATTTCCATTCTGATCAAGACCAAAATTGATTTTACACCATGGCTTCTAACGGAATAGATCTACATCATGATGAACCCCACACACAGGATGATAGCTCCAAGGATGATTCGCATCAGACAGGGACCGAACATCAAGAGTATGTTTCTTATCTATTACCCCTTTATCTGTATACTAGTCTATTACTATTTAAACTTAAGTAAGATCTATCACTTAGACCAAACTTTCTTGTTCAAATTTCAAGTGAAGTTTGTAAGTCTACGTCTACTCTAGATCTGGGTCTAGATCTAGATCTAGATTCGAAGAATTTGTGAGTTAATTTTTAAATAAACAATAGACGAGGTCTGGATTTCAAATCCTTCTCTGGCGACTGGGATTTTTCATTATGATTGTCAGTATGTATGCCGTGACACACTAGTGTGTCTATTCCCAACCTGAAAACTGCACATAGAATCTGATGCGGTTTTGTTTTTGCTAGATACAACTTCAATGCCCACCACAATATCAATTTTAAAACAGAGATCGAGGCAGTGGGGGAAGGGGGGGGGGTTGCGTTCTCTCTAAGTCAATCTTTTTGAAAATTCAAAATTTGTGATAAACGCCTCGAGCAAAATGAGCACACAACAAATAATTATTTGGGATACGATTAGATCTGTAGGTCTATCAGCCTGCCAAATACTGTTTGGTAAAATGTACTACTCCCATCACCTGTTGTCAAAGTCTCAAGTTACCAGTTCTGGGGTTTTGTTGCTGCCCTAGTTTTGTTCTTTAATTTTATCATGACCTGGTTTACATGGCCTTAAAAGTATGTCCTCTATGGCTAAAGTTTTTTATTTTTTTTTTATTTGAGGTACTCAGTCAAGATAGGCTCATGAGTGAAAATTATCTCAACTGTTTTTAAATTAATTCAACCCACATTTCCTAAGGGATCATAAAATGCTCTGTAGATTAACATGTCCGGTCCCTATTGTTCAGGAAAAACATGTTTTCTCTCTCTCTCTCTCTCTCTCTCTCTCTCTCTCTCTCTGTCCGTCTTGGACATAAAAATTAAGCAACCAACTGAACTCTCTCTCTATCTCGGACGTTAGCAATCAACTCAACTCTTTGTCTCTTTCTCTTCCTGCCCATCAAACCATGAATTCTTATTAAATGTAATATAAAGTCTATTCATTAGTTCTTAAATGTCTTTATTTTTATATATTTTTTTAACAACTTAATTTGTTTATTTATTTAATTTATAACTTGATTACATGTATTTAATATATTCTGGCATTATTAGTTTTTTTTTTATCAATTAGCTTTTCCCTTTGACACCATTCTAATGATATTAACTGCTTTTTTATTTGACCGAATTTTTTTATATTTTTTTTTTGTTAAAAAAAAGTATGCAAACTTTAAATGTTAAGTTTGCTATGCTGTTTAGGTCCAGCCCTGGGCAGAGGGTTCCAGAGTGTTCACCAAAAAAGAGGCGCCTACAAAATGAAAACGTTGAAGAGTTCTCTAAATTCTGCTGCTTGCGTTCAATCCAGAAAGATGTCAAGCAGCGGGCATGTTACTACCTTGAAGATTTTACACATCAGGAGCTTACTCATTTGCTACCATCAGTATGTTATTTTTTTCCTCTATTCTAATTGTTGATTTTACTCTTGAATAGTCATTTTCCTATAACAAATTGAATTTCTCTATCTAGAAGAAATATAATTTAATAAAGGGAGTACTTAATTAAACTGGCCATGCTTTCATTTGACTATTTGATTAGTCAATCAACTAAATGGAACTAGAAATTCAGAAGAGTTGTAACTTGCATATAATTTTTATATTTAGATATTAAATTCTTTTTTATATATATATATTCTTCTCTTTCCTTTACAGAATAAGATATTGTTTGCCCTCATTATTTATTTGGCTGAGATCGACACCAGGTAAAGAAAACCCCACCCTCTGTATTGAAAATTGAAATTAGTTAAATTTGTTCTTTCAAAGACTGAGGTTTTAATTAATTTAAAATATACTTTAACTGGACTAAAATTTTAATATCCAGGAGCATTGGGTAAGATGAAAACAAAGAAAATTTAAATGGTCTGACGTCTGAATTTTTATTGCTTGTTGAATCCTTGAGTAATCAAGAATTTTGTATGTGAATGTGAGTTAAACTCAGATTTTTCAATATTGTAACCTATTTATTCATAAAATGGAGCGCGCCGTAAATAAACTAACTTAATACGTTTATTGCTCCTTAGATTACCTTATGGCACGTCTGATCCTCACTTAAAGGAGGGAAATCTTGACCCTCCAAGCATTTCTGTGACAGACATTTTGCAGATGACAGGTGTCAAGTGAGTAAAAACAGTACTGTGTATTTTAGATATATGGGAGAGTTTGTGGTAAGTTGAATAGTTGTGAGATTTATGATATTATGTTAAAGATATTATTGTAGTAAGAACCTATCACTTAATGCTCTAGGGCATACAAGGACATCAAAATATTGACTCAAATATAACATTTAGGAAATTGTTTTCTTACCTTATAAATCCATGTACGAAATGTCGACATTTAGCGGGTGTGCACTACACTCCATCATTGAAATTATAATATTCCACAGAATTTCACACATTTTTCGTTAACCTAACGATGAAATGCACATGATGATTTTCTTTTCTCTATGATGTTAGCAAATTAGCTGCAAACGTGAAACATTTGTTTTTGCCCATTTGTCTGTTTTCTGTCATATTGAATTTTGTCTTGGGAAATTCTTTGTTAGTACATGTATTCACTATGGTTACTTTTTGCATCTTTTCCTGATTTACAGAGCTCTGACTTGGTAATAAATGGAGTCATTGCATAAACCATTGTCTAAATGTGAAACAAAATGTCATGCTTTTGAATTCAATTGGTCTGTTGTTCATCTGTGTAACATTCCAGTATCAACGAACTATTCCATACACTCAATGTGATGAAGGAGAAGACATACCTTCCTGCGGCAATTATCAATCATCTAAAGAAAATGGAAAAAAATTACTGTGTTGTGGCAGCCCTTTATAACACATTTGAAAGGTATTGTAAACTTTTGTCGTAAATTTCAATTTAACCATAGGCAATGTTGACACCAAATTTGAATTTGAACCATATGTATTAAGGTTTCGTTTTTTTTTATATTTTTATATCTTTGGGATGAATTCAGAAAAAAAAAGGTGGGGTGGGGGGGTATTAAATATTTTATATCAGTTTGTAAATGAGTTCATTCAATGACATTTTTACTAAGAAAAATCCTCACTTAGTTTAATATTGATCTTTCACTTTGTACAAAATACAATATTCTTTTATGTATGATAGTTGTTTTAGAGACTTTTCCCCCCCTTTTTTCAGTCGCCTGTGCCAGTCTGTGTTCCGAGATATAAGAGAGGATGGAGAAGAGTGAGCTTGCTTTTTTTCAATCTGATGGTCAAATTAAGTTTTTATATACAGTTTTAGATTTTGCATTCACTATTTTTTCACATAATCTGTCCACTTTGTCCACCTTTCGTTTAATCGTTGATCACTGGATTTGTTTTCTCTCTAAATTTTCTCTTATTTTAACCTCTGGAAGCAATTGCTTTGAATTACAATAATTCTTAAGCACATTATCAAAACAGTTGCTTTCAGTTATTTCAAATGGGATATGTATAAGTACCTTGCCTTCATATATTTTTCATACATAGACCTGTTTTGTTCAACAGGGATGGCTTCTTACCTCCAATTCCTGAGACTGAGGGAGTATCTTTCAGGAAGAGGCAATGTTGGGCACTTTTTCTGCTCTCCAGATGTAAGTTTTTATTGTTATTGTTGAAATGTTATATCCACTCAAATAATCATCGATGCCAATTTTCTGTAAATGAATGTATTTTCAGTATTTAAAAAAAAGGCAGGTTAGATTTCAGTAAAGTATGTCAAGGGGTTGTGTTGTGTGATACAATATATGTTTCTTTAACCTTCTCCTGTTTTTATTAGGCAGTGTCGTCTTGGATTACCAAATTCAGCTTCCTGCTAACAGGAGCATCCATCTTTGTGTACATTCTTTCAGTCAAATGCGGACTGGACAGAAGGGTTATACGAAACTAACGTTTGACAATTGTATGTGCTGTCACACACGAGACAGGGCGGGGAGGTCTCAGTCGGTCACATTTAACTAACACAGACCTAACCAGTAGGAAGCGTAATCGCCAGGGCTCGTAACCGGACCTTTTGCGTCGGAAGCCGATGTTCTACCCCAGACCACCGCGTCCCCCCACCTGTTTGGTTTACCATACTTTCAAAGTCAAAGCTTTCTCATAAGACTAATGGTGCAGACAAGACCAGAAAAGTCACTTTTTCATTGGTTAATATATTGATCTTGATGACTTTACTGAAGTATGAAATTGTTGAACTGGCAAAGTTCTGGCATTTTTTTTTTTAAATTTAATTGTAAAATGTGTTACCCCATATGAAATTTATTCCACAAAGCGTTATTAAAATAATCATAAACTTTTACTAAGGCAGCAGCTGATATTTGTCACCTAGTCTTTTCCATCATCTTCGAAAGTGTGAAATCAGAATGATTTTTTTTTCTTTCCACTAGACCATCTTCTGCGAGACAATCCAGAACTTTTCCTGCATTTCCAGTTGCTTCTTTGCTGTGTTGAATTTGTATTGAGACAGACACCATCGTTCCTGTTGAATTCACCTTATGGCAAGTTTGGGACTATTGTGATAATATAATTTAGGAGGGGGGGGGGGTTACTTTTGTGTTAAAACTATACATATATGCATTTTTTCTCAAGTTGATCTTAAAGATTTTTTTTTTTTCATCTTTTTTCAAAAGCCAATTATCTTGAGAAGAATGAGTTGAAGACTTTATTTCTTCAATGTTTGAGACAAAAATATCTGATTAAAATGGTATTGGCTGTTGGACTTAACCTTTTGAATTAAGATTATTTTATCTTTTTGTCTATTTTTTTAATGTTCAGATTCCATAAGATTGAGTTGCTTCAGCACACAGGAGGCAGGCAACACAATGCTTGGAAAACTGGCTGAAAAATTTCAAGTTGCATCAGATGGGGTGGGTGTTGATATTCAATCAAGTTTTCTCATTAGCTTTAAAATAATTGCCAAAAAATATTAATTTTTAGACCTGCCGCTGGCTTGATATTTTGATTTTTCCCCCCCGCCTTTCTACGTGTTAACAATCAGTTTCCACGTTTATCACAATGTAATTGTTCAGCCACTTTTTGGAATATATGCCATCAACATTATCAGTCTGGGATAATTGCTTTGTTGAAAATAGGGAATATTTTCTATTGTTAAATTTGCATGGAAGTGATAAATACATTTTTTGTTCAAACGTCTTTCAACTTCAGACTTTACAGTTACATTTGGAGCGGACCGAACCATTCTTTCAAAGTTTGCTCAACAAGGATGGAGAATTGGACGTAAGTGGATTTAGCAGTGGTAACTAATATTAATATGTGAAAATAATCTTGAGGCATGTTGATTTTTTTTTTCTTTTAAAATTATAATCAATTTGAAACTAATCGTAAAACAGTTTTTAGACAGAACGAGTGGGAAAAAAAAAGAGATTTTCAAGTCACACATGCTTTTAGATACGAAAAAATAGAAGGGGGAGGCATATTTCGCAAGACTTGTGATAGAAATTTTCCTTAATGATAGAAGCTCTACCACTTAAACCAGCTTTGCCCTAAAGTTTCTTCCCTTAACTATTCAGTCACAGTGCCTACGTTTGTGAGGCGAACAGGGCTTTTTATGCACTAGTCGCTAGAGCTCTTTACACATATCAGACTTGTGCCGTAATGCAAGTGATACATCTTTGTGAAGGTAAAAATGAGCTTTGCTAATAGATTAAAATGTCCTAATAGGGTTTTGCTCTATCCTTTTAGAAGCTTGGACCCAAGCAGAGGCAGAAATTCAATTTTCGAAAGCAGCAAAAAGGCTTATGCCAAAACCGTAGCAAAGAAACGAATTGTAAATGATGATCTCTGATTCTAGAAATGATAGCTGTAATTTTTTCAACCTATAAGTGCATTTGATGGCTTTTAACACACTATAAATTACAAATTTTTAAAAATCGACCTGCGCTTGATTCTCCCTGGTTGCCTCACATTTCATACCGTCTCCTGTGGTTCCAGTCGGACAGCTTGTGTGAGGAGTATGAGAAGATATACCACAAGGAGAGGGACCTCGATGAACTCCAGTTTCTCAGTAAGGAACCGCATCTAATGCCCATGCCTTTAAACAGGTACGTCAGTTTTCTGGGTAGCTTCTTTTTTTTTTGGCTTATTCTAGTGTGTGATTGTAATTAAAATAATGATTAAACAATAGAATAGTCAAAGTCGTATCTGGCAATCATCATTCCTGTCTAGAACTAGTCAAGTGTTGTTGTTTTTATCATTTACTGATTTAGCAGTTTTTCGTATGGTAAAATATACTGCAACAATGTTGCTGATCTCAGGTTAAATGCTTCCCCCCCCCTGCACTAGGACTCCATTCGATAATTACATTTCTAGCTCTACATACTCCCAAAACCTATATGGTTGTTATGGAGAACAGTTCTCATATTGTCCTGGCTTTATGCTGCCAACTGAACTTACGAAAAACTTAAATGTTTCTGTGCTGACATGCTGTACATAAGTCCTTTTGAACCTAAATGTTTTTTGTATGCCCCTGCCATATATGTGTTACTTTTCTGAACGTATAAATACTGGAGCTGTCTATTGAACATGATACTAGATGCTTTGTCAAGTGCAACAGAGAAGTTGTGAACTGACTTAGGCATAGAGATAAAGTTCACCTAAAAATAAGTTATGTGACCTGGTCAGAAAATCTTGACAATGAAGTCATCTGTTCCAAAATATTTTGCATGGCAATATTAAAAGTTTTTTCATTATTGGATGTTTATTATTCCTCTTAAATTCGTTTTTGGAAAGTGCAGCGATAGCCTGAACTGCACAATACTTTTTTTTCTGCATTTAAAAATGTTTTTTTTTTTTTTTTACATGAAGGAATCAAGCACAATCTCCAAGCAAGCTTCCAGCAGCTGGCTCAATGACTCCTGTACGGTAGGTGTTGTTCTGATGTTTTAACTGGCCACTCAGGAAATTTCAATTTTAAAAGATGATAAAAGGAAAAAAAATGCAATGTTATCACCCTAAAAATTGCAAACCTGTGCAGGTCAATGCAAGTGACCATCATGAAACATTTGTACCTGTTTTAGCACATTTAATAAAACATAGTTGCAATGTACTGCTTTACGTGTATTGTAAAGAACAAACAATAGTAAAATATGTACATGAACATCGGGCGTCCAGGCAGATTTCATTACATCTTAAAATCTGGGCCAACAAACTGGTTGTAGGCAAGAAAACAAAGGCGCTTCATATTCTCCTCATTAAGACTTTGTGTTCTGGGGGAAAGAATGAGATTATAAAGAGAGAAATTGCGATCGCCATCAGCAGAATTCACAGTCAAACAAATGAGTGGCTTGGCAAGAGCAGTCAGGTTGGGAAAGTCATCGATCACCGATGCCTCGAAAAGATGAGGATTCACTGATGATACTCACATTTGAAAAGCATTTGGACCAAGTTTGGTCATTGTCTTTTTTAGTTCATCTTCTGGAATATTCTCAAGTCTTTTGATGACAATTGATCTTCTGCTCCAGACAAAAAAAATTAATCTGTTAGAATTAAAGAACTGGATATCCTTCAGAAATGGAATGCCAGGCTGTTGTCCTTCAGGGGTCAAATATTTTTCTAGCTTGCCTCTGCAAGGGCATAGGCCTGCCCAAACATTGAGATGAAATACTTGTGTGAATGAATGGTTATCTGTGAAATGATTCAATGATATACAGTGGAACACGTTTAAACCGAAAATTTAGGGGGTCTAATTTCAATTTTGGCTTAAACATATTTTGGTTTAAACATAGTCAAGATATAAAAAAAAAAAACGAAAGGGACACAAGCCACGAAATTTGAATTTAAAATTGGGTAATATCCCTTCTTTGAACACATGTTAAATGAGTTTCGCCAAGCCCCCTGCATAGCAAAGGTTGTTCATTTTTTTTTTTTTTAGCTTTTTTTTTGTTTTTTCTTGCTTTGTGTGTGTGTGTGTCGTTTTGTTTTGTTTTGTTTGTTTTTCTATGCGAATGTCGAAACAAATCTGGAATCTCTTTGGCTTTTCTATCTTTTCTCTAATGCCAAGAATTGACGAAAATGTAGAGTTCCATATTCCGTGTTTGCGACCGATTTTTTTCTAACCACGGACATGTAAAATATCCTACAATCTCATTCCAAACAGCTTTTCCTTACCAATAGCACATCGGGCATATTTTTGTTCAATTAGGTTTTTAAAGAATGCAGCAGGCACTAAAAGAGTTGCTTAAATTAAGATTCCTCTTTATCTGCCTGTCATTCTGTCTCTGCCCCCCCCCTCTCTCTCTCTCTCTAGATCTAGATCTAGACTAGTCTTCTTCATTTCACTTTTACCTTTCATTCACTCATTCAACACATCTCTCTCGATCTTTTTAATGACCCCCCCTCTCTCTCTCTCTCTCAAGATCTAGATTTAGATCTAGACTAGTCTTCTTCATTTCACTTTTACCTTTCATTCACTCATTCAACACATCTCTCTCGATCTTTTTAATGACCCCCTCCCTCTTTCTCATTCTCTCTCCATCTTTTTAATTACCTCCCCCCTCTCTCTCTCTCTCTCTCTCTCTCCCCTTTCAATTTCAAGGCACCCCTTGACCCCTCGTCCTAGATCTAGTAACCATAACAATGCGTGTGCGAGCCTGTACCACTGCAAACAATTTAGCATCGCCTAAGTTTGTCCGCCGAGCAGTCACTCAGCCAGCCCGGTCTATGATCACATGCGCACAGACAGTGATGAGTGATGCAACAATGTTTGCTTGGCTTCGCACATTCGGTGTTAGAGACTGTGTTGGGCTAGGTCTAGATGGCTCGCGCTGATCAGCGTGTACTGTAAAAAGTGATGCAACAATGTTTGCTTGGCTACACACATTAATTTTTTGTGTTAGAGACTGCATGGGCCTAGGTGGCTCACGATGATCAGCGTGTAAATGTAAGCCTATTGGTGGCGGCGCTGATAAGCAAGAGCGGGGTGATGGTGGGCCTTGTTAGTGATAGATTTGATGACTCATGACTGGCAGGGGTACTGCATTGCATAAGGGAGGGAGAGGTATGTCCGAATACGCTGATTTTTTTTAGAAACTCTATCACCCAGCGGCATGAAGTAAGTCATTTCTTTTCGGTTTAGCGATAGTATGCTGGCCGACGATTTTGATTTACCGTAGGTTTCATATAAGGAAAAAAGAAGGAAACCCGCAATTGTTTCGATTTCTTTTCAGTTTAGCCGTTTTTTTCGGTTCAGCCGTTTTAGGTTTAAGTGTGTTCCACTGTATATCTAAATCTTACATCTTGGTCTGGATTTTTTTCACTGTGAAAAAGGATGTAGCAGTTTAAAGTTATCATTGTGAAGACTTCATGATATATATTGACTTTTTTTTTCTACAGACAAGCAGTGAGCACGGTTGACTCACTTCACAAAAACTTTGGATCTGGACCTGTGGAACCAACAGAGAAACTTCGCCAGTATTTCCAGGTGGGTGACCACTATAATAGCTTGTAGCAGTGGGTTTTAATCGGAAGATTGCCTCATTTGATTTTTTTGCATTCCGTTTTGTTTAAATATAATAATCTAACACTTTTTTTTTTTAAATTTTACTCTCTCCTGCTTTGAAATTATTTTTTTCTCTAGTGTTGTAATTTTGTTTTCCATCACTGCTATTTCAATCATTTGCTTTTTTTTCTTTTTTCTTTTGAGACATGGTTGTTTCTTTGCACTTATAGTAATTTTTAACCCTTTTAACACTATGCAATAATTGCCTATATATGCCAGAAACAAAATGAGTAATTTAGAGAAATTTTAGAACAAATTTTGAAATGCCATTGATATAGACATACTTTGTAATATATACCAAGTGTTGCATATCATTGGAAAGGTAATTGAAAAATCTATAACATATAATCCGGGAAAAAAAAATATGAATAATTATGTATGCAAATTAGCTAATTTGAATATCTAAAAATAGAAAACGACATGCTAAAAATAGACGAAATTGATATTCTGACTCAAATAAACATTGTATTACTCACCAATATCTTTCTTTATTGCTTTTTACATTTGTGCTTGTCAATACAAGTTACATGCAGCCCTTTGTGACACTTATTGCAGGCTGTACGGGCCCTTATGCGACCACCAGGTTGTTTTCGATCTGAGCATACGCCCCTTTTTCTTTGTTTTCAGGTTCTAACCCAAGGGTTTGCATGGCTTAGATCTAGATCTAATTCTACCTCACTTTTGACTTTCACCTTCTACTTCTTCTGAACTACTGACATCATCTTCAAATTCATCTAAAGCAAAATCAAACTCATCTGAAGTTAGATCTATATCAGGGGAATCTTCCTCCATCCTAAAATCACTATAATGTAAGCAGAAGTTGAGCTCAAAATCGTAACAACTTTTCTGGCCCAAGTGGAATACTATTTTTGTCAGAAACGGAAGTGCTTGGTCATAAAAAAAGGCGAACAAATCATATTAGTAAACGTACAAAACGTACTTCATTTGTATAACAATTCAGGTCCACATTAAAATGGTCCAATCTCAGGGCCGATGTATTGGCCCTATTGTTGTCTTGACACCAGACATGTTGGCCGATATATCGGCCCTGTCATGTTCAAAGGGTTAATGTAGATTTTTTTCTTCCCTTGATACTATATAGTTTTGAGAGATTTAAAAGAAAAGGTATTGAATTTTAATGTTCCTTTTTCTTTGGGTTTTGTTTATCTTTTTTCTCCTACAATTTTTCCCATACAGAAATGTCCTGAAGATCCTGCTCGGAAAATAAAGTCCATTTTGAAAAAGACAAAGGAACAGTTTGTGAATGCATTCCAGGCCAGAAAAGGGGACAAAGATTCGGCTGTTGCTGGACAGAGATTCACGTTGGGTCTCAAGATTTACTACACAGTCCTTGAGACCATACTAAACACGGTAAGGAGATCCGCGGTTAGATACACATTTTGCGTTTGGCTAAGTCATTATTTCTTTATTTTCTAAATCAATGTTATTATTTGTGACAGTTGTGTGTTTACAGATTGAGGAGATTATCTTTTTTATCCTTGATGTTAAAACCCATGTTAAAATAGTCAATTTCAATCAGCACTAACAAGGATTACATTTTTTGTGAGGCACATGTGTATTGTAAATGAGCATAATCCTCAAATCCAACGACTTGAGAAAGGTCTTCAAGGCAGAAATCAGGTTGTGTAGAAGAGATGTGTTTTGTGTGAATACGAATGGTATTTATTATGAATAAAACAATCAGTTTGTCTGCATTTATTCATATAGCACTGATTTTGGTAATTTTTCCTTTTGGAGACTATACAATACTTAACCTTTTCTTCACTTCCAGGAATCAGACCGACTAACAAATCAAATGCTTGGAACTCTGCTCAACAAAGATGATTTCCACAAGTCAGTTTTGGCTTGCTCACTGGAAGTTGTTCTTACAACATATGGCCAAAGCTGTGAGTGTCCGAGCTTTTTCATTGGTTCTTCCCTTTAAAAGAACACAATTAAAGTACCCATTTCCTATCTTTTATTGTTATTACCATACTTATTCTGTTATTTTTTTGTTTTCACTAAAATAGATGGATTTATACGAAAGTGGGATGGTGAGATTTTCTTTTACACCTAGTAAAATCAAAATTGGTCCCATGCTTCTGACAGAGCTTTAGGAAACCAAGAGTTCAGGTATCTTACACCATGCTAATTGTAGAGCTGTTTTTGTGTAGGGAGCCGCACCAACTGTGAAGTGAGCATGGAGGAGTCGTCTATGTCATTCCCGTGGTTGCTGGGGGTGGTCTCCCTCCAGGCCCTTGATTTTCTCAAAGTCATCAAGCTCTTTGTGAAGGCTGAGCGAAGGCTTCCAACAGATGTTGTGAAGGTAGGGATATGAGCTTTTGTATGATTTTTTATTTTTTTTTATTTTATGTGCCACCCATTATTTATTTCTCTCCTCTAAAGCTTATTACAAAATAGATAATTTAGTCATAATTATTATACAAATCTATTATCAATAGATTTTTAATGTGTATTTGTATGAACATTTTTTGTGCGGAAATGAATATTGGATCCCACCATGTTTAAAACTTGCTGCACAGCATACGTGTCAGAGGAGCTTGAAGTAAATTGTCCCATTGCTACTTAAACAACATAAATCTTTTTTTTTTTTAAAGTCTCTCATATTACTTTCTTTATTGTAGACAGGCATTTGTTAGTATTCTTTATTTTTATTTTTTTTTTTTTGAAATGAGTAAAAACTATGTTTTATGAACTGCATCATGAACAGCTAGAGTGAATGTGATATTTAAACATATGAGTCTTTTTTTTAAAAAACATTTATCAACTTCCTTTTTACTTTTGAAATCATATTTCAGCATTTGCAATTAGTTGAAATGAGAATCCTTGAAGAGGAGGCTTGGAAAGAGGTTGGCTTTTTTCCCCATTATTTGGTCTGTGTTTTCACTGATCTCTTAAAGTTAACAATTTTATATTGGATGATTAAGATGTTCATATGTCTTTAGGGGCATAGGAAACTTTGAAATGGTTTCTTAAAGAGAGTTATATTAATATTTATGCTCATTTGCTAAATTCTCTACACTAAAGATCAAATCTAAGTTACATAAAAATACATTATAAGTTTGTTGTTGTTTTTTAAGTGACCAAAGACAACAAAAAGATTTTGAAATTTTTAAAGTAGACTTATTGCTAGGATTGTATATAAAACGAATACTTTGCCTCCTATTCCAGGGATCGCAAGTGTTTGAAGCCTTGGAGGAGCAGCTCGATGCAGGGCAGGCAACTCCTCCCAGACTGGTGTCCCCTGTGGGTTCTCCCCAGAAGTCTCAGACAGGCAGCTTTTGTCCGAGCCCGATCACTAGCAACGGTTCCAGCGATTTAGATCTGTGAGTTCTTAGTGAAGTTAATTACAGAATGTTCATAGTAATGCCAATTTTCTGTATATGTGAGGCAACCAGAGTGAATCAGTCATTCGTCTCTGATGTAAGTTTTGAGTTTCGAGTCCCCCAAACATAGAAAAACTACCTTTTTTTAATATCCATATAAAAATTATATCTTTGGTTTTAGATATGAAAGATGTATAATCTTTTCAACCTCTTGAAGTGCACTTCTGGTTTCTCAACACACTGTAAATTTAAAAAGTCAAATTTCGGACCTGTGCCTCACATATATATATTGTTTTTCTGTAATAAAAAAAAATGTTGATCTGTTCGGCATCACTGATGTTAAATCTCAGTTGTAAACTACTGTGCACGTCTGGTTATTAGCAATAGTCGGAGCCTCCTACTCATTAAAACAGCCTGTAGCAACAGTAAGACTAGCCCTCTGTGAGTTATGAAAGCTCTTTACAATTTTTAACCAAACCATCAGTTGAAAGGAAATGCTTAGTTTGAATCAATAGACCTTACAATGCAGTTTTTACAACTGTCTAGTTCCAAGAAGAAAGGTTACTTTTTGAGGAGTTTTTGTTTGGTCTTGTAAGGAAATTACTCTCATTTGGTCAGAAAATTGTTCACTTTGCTAGGATTTTATATTCATTTCTGTTAAAGATATATAGCACCCTAGGTGAAGATTGTTTTGAGAATCAGAAAGCAGCATTTATTAGGATCACAATTCTACAAGGCAGGAATTTTGTTGATGTTGGCCCATGCTTATTAATCACACAATAATCCTCCCTATCACACATGAAAGATTTTTATAAACTGAGCAACAAAACACCAGTCCTGTGAACCTTGCAGTGAAAAAAGTCAACAGATTTCTCAAAAGTTCAGTCTTTCTTGTTCATTGTAATCCTATTTTTTGTATTTGAACTACTAAGAGACTGACGGTTTTTAAGTTAGCCAACGATTTTATCCAAACATCCGCAGATTTTTATCTCTGTTTAAATGAAGGTTACAAAGTGAACCCACATTTTATCGAAACATCCGCAGATTTTTATGTCTGGTTAAATGACTGTTGCAAAGTTAACATAGAGATTTTATCTAAAAATCCACAGCTTTTTGTCTCCGGTGAAAGGAAGTCCGCAACAGACTTCATCTGGAGCCTCATCAACTCCGTCGTCGTCTGCCCAGCTCCCTTTCTCAAATTATTCCTCGTCCCCGTCGCCAAGCCAAAGTGCCATCAACGAAGAGGGGGTACAACCCAAACTCCCCACCGTCCCGAGACAATCGCAGTCTCTAAATAAGTTCATCAATTCAGGTGAGTTTTAGGACATGATACAGCTAGGGGGCTGGAGAAAAGAAAACTCTATTGCTTTTAATGTGCTGTTTATTATGCCTATGAGTTGAGACTTGAAAGGACCATGTGCAGATGATCTAGATGGTCTATTCTAAGACACACTACAGATCTGTCATGACATAATGTATGTATTGTGATATGTGACCTGTAATAGGGGAGGCTTTGAGACTTGTTGAAAATGTTCATGTAAATCTAAAAAAAATGATAAAGAGCAATATGGTAAGGGAGATGATACTATCTTACCAAAAAAAATATTTTTTTTTTTCTGTAAAGATTTTTTTTTTTTGATTTTGTTAATGTCTTAGTCTGATACTATCTTACCAAAAAAATTTTTTTTTCTGTAAAGATTTTTTGTTTGTTTTGATTTTGTTAATGTCTTAGTCCTTAAAACTTTGTTTTTTTTTTGAAAGCCAAAGTCAAAGATATAACTAAAACACTAAGTTTTGACAGTAATTCATCTTCATCGTCATGCACATGAGAATTAACCCCTGTAATATAAATGAATTGGTTATTGTTTTGCTTTTCTAAAGCTTATCAATAATTTATTAAAAAGCATTTTTTTCCCCATTCTCATTAGTTTGCCGTCTAGGTTTTTCTCGGATGTCTAAGCTTTGCACACAGCTGAATTGTACTAAAGAGTTGGTGAGTTCTATTGTATACGCATGTTTTTTAATTAGGCTGATTTTAATAATACATTTTAATGAACTACTTATTCACCATTTTCACAAAGTTGTACCATCCAAGGTTTGCTCACATTTACTTCAGACTTTACAGCAACCTATGGTGTAGGAGTATGTTAGAATTATAAATTCTGTTTCATACTCATAGATCCCTCCTATTCTGTTATGGCCAAGACCGGAGCCCAGGTCTTCCTGCCCTTTCTTGTGTGTGTCAGCCCATAAAATTGTTAGACATCAGTCTTAGCGCCTGTCTACAATATATCCCATATAGTGTTGTCATTGGCTGTTAAACTCAATTCAACTTTCCTGTTTTTCTTTGTTATAAGTTTTATCAATGAGGAATTAATTTTGTTTAAAAGAGGGACTACAACCAGGAATTAATAATTCTCTCTGCCCTCCTCCTATTTCAATTTCTAAATCGCACTTTGTCTTTGCAGCAACACAAGATCTGGACATGTCTGGAGCACTGTATTACGAAGGTGCCGCATCTGCTGAAAAATAGACATCTGGATCAGGTTGGTCTCTTTTTGTATTTGATGATCATTGTGTAGTGTAGAAAAAGAAGTTCTTTGGTTACTTAATAAAACTAGAGGATTATACCCGTACTGCTCACTAAATAGTGCTGTAGATTGCCAAGCAAAAAGTCTGAGAAACCTAGTGGATGTGAAAATATTAGATTAGAAGTTATCTCAAAACATGGTTCATATCCGTTCCCATCATGCTTTAATTGTTATTCCTATATTTTAGCAGGGAAAGTGTATACTTTTTTTACTAGATCTATTCACATTGGGTTAATAAAAACGGTTATTTTTATCTTTTTAAACCATTGCGCCTGGGACTAGAGTCCACCTTAACTTCGGACTTCAACGGTAGATTTAGCCTAGAGAATAAAAACACATGATAGACTCGACTAGGCGTAACCCATATCCATTTCTGATCCAAAATCAAGTATTTACTTTTTTTTTGTATATTTATTTCAACTAGTATTATTAAAAAGTCGAAACAAACATGATATTGAAATCGACCAACTTCGCAACGGAATAGAAATATATAGTTTTATGAACTTATAACTAGAAATTTCTTTTTTTTTAATATTGGCGTTTACAGCGAAACACTCACAGCATCAGTTGACCCAGTGAACAGTACTGCCACACCCCATTTTTTCACACCCAGTCGCCCGTACCAGACCCAGACTGACCATCTGACCGTCAGATGGCCTTCAAAGTGCTGCAAGGGTTAATTAACTGTATGCGTAGGGCTAGTTAGGTTTGACCAATCCTAATGGTGCACCGTCATTATGGTGCCTATTTCTATTATTATAGTGAACAACGGGTCTGGAGGGTGGGTTATATCTAGGCCTCTTTGTTGATTGATTCTTTTAGTTTGTAACACTGAAGAGTGATATGATTAGCGAATTTAGCGTCATTCTTGTCTGCATCTGGGGATGAAAATCATGCATTCTAAGAGGGCCTGCTGTCTCTAGCTAGGCAAGACAAGTAGACAACTAAGCATGGTTGAATCTAGCAAGAGCTCAAAGTGCTCGGTTTGCGCTGTTTTCTAAAAGGTTGCCGGGACGCCGGCGGGTATAGGTAGATATGCCTGGATCCCAGAACAACAGGGAAAAGGCCTGCTCGCCCCAGCACTAGTTTCAAGTGTAGTGCTGGCCAAATAGCAGCAACTCTGCTCAGTTAATCACTTTTATCTTCATTGTATCATTTTCTAAACAATTTTATATAAACTGAAATCCTTGTTTTTTTTTTGTAGATTGAAATTTGATTGATTGCAGTCTGAAGTGTCTCATACTGTTGTATGTGATTTTGTTTCCTGCAGATGATCATGTGCTGTATTTATGCGATGTGCAAAGTCACTGAGCAGAACATTTTGTTCAAGACGATTGTCACATTGTACAGAGAATTTCCTGGGGCTAAACAAGAGGTTAGTGGTTCTATGTTGATTTAGTTTATCAAATTATTAACACTGATCGTAAAGGCTAAATAAGGATGTTTTTATGTTAGTTGAGAAGCTCTCAACTTTTTTCAGGTCACATCTTTAGTGTATCTAAATTTTTGTGTTTTTTCATGAAGTTAAGTAAATATTGTTCTCCTTAAAATCTTGGACCTTCTATTTTATTTCTCCCCTTTCTACCCTTCTACTGGTCATGAAAGGAATATATAGTCTGTTTAGCCACTGTTAATACAGCACCTCAATGTTATCTCTCTCACAGACTTGCAAAGCTGTGTACATAAGCGAAGGTCAATACGAATCCGTGATTACCTTCTACAACAATATTTTTATGGTCAACCTCAAGCCATATATCCTCCAGTTTGCTCCTCAAGCTACCTCGGTGAGTCTGGTCTTCAACATTTCTAATAAATTTTTTTTTTTTTTTTTGTTTTTCTTAACCTTTTCTTTTTTTCCTTAACTCTCCCTACCAACTCAGACTTTATATCTGTTGAAAGTCACATAAATCCAAGAAGGCTTGTACATGTTTATGATGTAGCCTCAAGCTTTTCTTTTCTGCATAAATTCTTCTATTTAAAAAAAAAACTTTCTCAATTTGTGTACCCTTGAACCTTATTTAATTTGCAATTTATCCCTAGTGACTTTTTTATAGTTAGTTTTACTGAATTCGTTATCTACACTCCTCCAAACCTGTTTGGACTTGGAGACATGTGATCATCCCTAATTATAACCATCAAGATAAAACATTTCAATTTTTTTTCCTTTATATATATCTTTGTAAAACGCAGTGGTATGTGGTCAAGGAGACAACATATTCAATTTTGTTTAGGTTTTAAGGAGTCACACACTGCATGTGCATGTTTCCTGCATTTTATAACTACGAAGTTCTAAAAATTACTCCAAGTGGCAGTTGATATCACTCTGACTCTGAGACAAAATTTAGGTTGGCAGGTCTGGTTAAGTTATAAAGCAACACAACAGATGAAAAGTTGGTTTGTCATTTTTGTATCCCTTTAATTTGTGGCATTCTGTTGGCGCAAGTCAT
>RQTK01000179.1:637617-674255 GCA_003991915.1 Elysia chlorotica
CTCTCTCTCTCTCTCTCTCTCTCTCTCTCTCTCTCTCTCTCTCTCTCTCTCTCTCTCTCTCTCTCTCTCTCTCTCTCTGTCTCTCTCTCTCTCTCTGTGGATTTTTTTAGAAAAGTGTACTTAATCAATTTTGTTATAGTGGGTAAGAGTTTAAAAGACTAATGGGGCCATGAAATGACCCCCAAAGTATTTACATAATCGACAGAAGGTTTTTTTTTTTTTTTTTTGGTTTTTTTGTGTGTAGAGGCAGAAACACTATGCATCTATAGTGTGTATCGACACTCCCTATACACATGTACTGAGTACATGTATCATGATTAACACTGATTCAACTAATATACAAAAACTGCGTTTGTACCTATTTTTCCTGAAAAATACCTATTTTTTGCTATGGAAGTACCTAAATGGGACTTTTTCAAGTCGGCAGGCCTGATCTTGGTTGAACTCTGAGGCGTATAGAATTTAACTCTTGTTTTTCCCTTTAGAATTAAACTCTTGTTTTTCCCTTTAAAATTAAACTTGTGTTTTCCCCTATAGAATTAAACTATTATTTTCCCCTATAGAATTAAACACTTGTTTTTCCCTTTAGAATTAAACTCTTGTTTTCCCCTATAGAATTAAACCCTGTTCCATATGCAAATCTACATTATGGCTTTTTCTCATAGAACAGTACAGTAGTCCCCATTTTTTAACGACATCTCCGTGGTAAAATGATGAGGGCACAATTTTCCTCTGTCTATAAATTTCCCTTTGTGTCTTACTTTGGGAATAACAAGAACCCTTGCTATAACGAGAGATAATACGAAATACAAGAAATCTCATTATAACCGAGTTTTACTGTAATAGGAAATATTTAATGTTTCATTTTTTATTTTTAATAATTGACTTGAACTTTGTCTGTGTTCTATATTGGTAAAATGAAATCCATGGTAACATTTTTATGTTACCTAAACATTTGTAAAAATTGTGCAAGAGTGCTATGAGGCTAAGTTATACTGAGGACATAATTTTTTGATTAAGCCCTTAGGTAAAATTATCTTTAAAAAAGTAGCCTCGTTTGAAAGAGGAAGAAAGTCAGTCGATGTATGTTTCTACTAATACCAATTTAGTCAAGGTTATCTCCTTTTCTTGTGTTCCTTCATCGTTCAGTTGACCCTGTTTTTATAATGAACTCTGTTGTAATGTGGTCGTCTAGGTTTCCCCACAGCCTTTGAGTCACTGATGACGGTGGGGCTGTCTTCTCTGTCGCAGTCAGTCAAGTCAGTGGGGGCAATTCTCAAGTGGATCTGGTTTTGAGCTCACTTTTTTCTTTCAGAGCTGGTCATCCTTCACCTGCTTGCGTCAGGAGGCGCGGTGGCCCAGGGGTAGAACATCGGCTCCCGACGCAAAAGGTCCCAAATTTCGAATCCTTGCAGTTGCGTTACCTACTGGTTGGGTCGGTGTCAGTATAATGTGACCAGCTGAGACAGGTATCCCATCCCTGTCTCGTGTGTGGCAGCACATACAATTGTCAGACTTCCATCTTGGGGCCCGTCCACAATATAGCTTATATAGTGCTGATGTTGGACGTTTAAACCAACTCAACTCATCTGCTTGCGTCACAGGCTGGGAAGTCACTGCTCTGGATGGTCGGTTTTCCACCAAAGTCACAGTCTGTGGCCCACGTTTAGTCTGGCTTCTACTCTCAGACCCAATGAGCTGCCTAGTGTGGCTCGAGGAGTAGAGACTGAGATAGGAGCCATGGTATCCTCACCCTGTCTCGTGTGTGGCAGCACATACAATTGTCAGACGTCAGTCTCGGGTCCGTCCACATTATAGCCTCTGTAGTGCTGATGTTGGATGTTCAACAAACTCAACTCAACTTCTTGGAGTAGAGGCATGCGATCATCCACACTATGTCAAGGAATGGGTCCCGTGGTTGTGAACTGTAACAATCTTTTTTTTCTTATATCTTCTCAGCCTTCCTGGGAACAGAAACTTTATGATCTCTCCCCTGAAGCAGTCGCCTTTTAAGGCCCCTCAGTCTCCCAGCAAGATGACGCCCAACACTAGACTCCTGTACAGCTTTCCAGAAAGGATAGGTGGCTTAGATGTAAGTTTTTTATGTAAGAATTTAACATTATTTCACTATACTGTACCCATAATTAAAGGATAGGCGACTTGAATGTAAGGTTTTAACATCTCATTACAGCACACATTTCACTAAGGGATAGGCGTGTGGGTGTAAGTTTAGAACTTAATCTTATTATAGTGTACAATTCATAAAGAGTTAGGCAGCTTATCTTATCTTACAATACTTTTCAGAGGCGCAACTTCATATGTATTCCGAGTTTGGTACATGCAGACTGAAATACCTCTCACTGTTGCTCATTACGTGTGTGTACCATGGGCTTAACTTATTCAAGCTAAACAACAAAATAGATGCATGCATTTTAAATGCCTCTTGAATAATAAATTACATAATTAATTTTTACTAACTTAAAACGAAAAAGTTTGAAATGGCATAAAAAGGCAACATTAAGATGTAGACCTGTACAAATTATACAGATGGGGATTTCTCCCGGGATCACTTGGAATTTACTACAAACTATATATATATATATATATATATATATATAGACACTGGTAGAGGGTTAGGGATAGATCAGTCAGCTTCGATCAGGGATTTTTTTGTTGTTCGATTCCTGATCATACAGCCATGTTTCCTACAGGTTGGGTCAGTATCAGAACTATGTGACTGGCCAAGCCATGACAATCTGCTCTAGGATCTAGACACTGTGTTAGGATCCTCATTGGAAACATAGGAGGGAAGAACTGTGCTTTATTTGACGAGGGTTTTTTTTTACTGGCCTAGCTCTTTTCCTCATAGGATTGAGTTTGGGTGCAGCCAGGTCTGGTTTGAGGGGAGGCGGGGTAGTCTTGAATGACCAATCCCTATTAGGGTTTCCAGCTGATTAGCCAGTGTTTCAAATGTTCTTTCATCCTCTTCTCACACACACACCGTGAGGGCTATATTCTATCTCTTAAAAAATCAAACTCAGTGAAGCAGCAGAGCCATGCCCATTAATTTTAAAATTTCAAATTGTATATTATATGATCATTAAAAAAACAAATTGTCTTAACTCCTACCCCACTTCGGGTTGCCAGTCGGCCGAGAAGCTGAAACAGTTCAAAGTCCAGCTTGAGATGAAGCAGAAATCTCCGGCATCAGCCAAGAAAAGATTGAACATGGATGACCTTGCCCCAGTGCCGTGAGTTTTTTTTTCTTCTTTCACCCTTTGGCTTAATCGCTCTTAACAGATAATAATGATGTTATGAAGACTTGATAAGTTTTTTGTGTACTTTATTAGGTTGTGGATTTTCCAACGTTATATGTGAGGCAACCAGGGTGGATCAGGCACAAGTTGCTGATATAAGACTTTAGCTGAAGTCATCTAACCATAGTAAAACTACTTTACAATGATGGTTTTCATTTTCTAATAAAATCTGTGATTATAGGAATTATTTTTTTAATTTGTCCAATCCTTTTAATGGTATTTGAATCTTATTAACACGCTGCAAATGACTAAAAATATAAAAAAAAATACATTCTGACTTAAGCCTGGTTCACCCTAGCTGTTTCACAAATGTCTGAGACATAAGATAGACAGTAACTCATTTCTTAATCAATTTGATGATTCTCTCTGTGCATTGACAAATTATTGCTACCTTCTGTATAACGTCTGTATAATGGATCACATAGCTGAGGTAGGCTGTTTTAAACACGTTTCAACAAATTCTCCTGAACATGATTTTGAATGATGATTGTTTTAATATCTTTAGTCACATATTGTCACTCGGTAATATTACCACTGATCTAAAGTTAAGGATTTGAATTTACCAATGGATTTCACAGGTTCTAATATATTTGAGCTACTCTATATACATTGAAACACAAAAACAATAAAAGTTGTACTAGAATAATGAGTACAGCAAAAAGTCCAAACCATCTCTCCTAAAGATAATAATAAGACAGCAGTCATTGAATTTGTTTTGTTTTTTTTTCAACTTGCCTTTGGAATCCTTTTTTTTATCCCTGGACTTTGAGCGATATTTGAATCGCTCTCTTTCATTTGACCATTATTATGTAAAATTCATTTTCTTTACTCCATCTAGATTTAAATCTACAGTGATGTTTGATAAACTGCTGCCGAACTTGACAGTTTGTTTTGTTTTTTTTCCTTATCTTCTCCAGTGCCAAATGTCCCAGGTGATACAAATAATTACACATGAAATGTTGTGACTGGAACTGGAAGGAATCCCCTATGCAAACTATACTCTTTATAGGCAGCATACACCACATTATCTGGTCCAAATTTAACGAAAGAATCAAGAGCAGCTTTTAATTTTTACACTATGAATTTTATAATTGTTTTTATTTACTTTTAGCTATTGTAAAGAAAAGTTGATGTCCATGTCGGGAAATTGCACCTGTCTTAGAATATGACACTTGACTCTTTGGCTTGAACTTACCTATTAATATAATATGTCAAATTTAAATTGTTAGCTTGTGACTAAAATCTGTGGCAACATGAGATCACCCAAGTATCAGATTACTATGCAAACCATGCAAAGGAATTGGGGCAAATAGGAGAGAGAGAGAGGGGGGGGGGGGGGGTGTTGGTGTCAGCTAGCCGCTATGCCTAGCTGACAATAGAAATTGAGATTTTAAATTTCTCTCATGATATATAAAATAGAATTAGTCACAAGACATTTTTTTCAATGCATTTTTATATTGATCGTCCAGCTTTGCCAAAAAGCACACCCTGTTTTTGCAAAATGTTTCCTAACCCAAGGCCCTGAGGTGACAAGTATGTATTTATATAATCATTTAAGTGCATCTGACATAAATGTTTATCAAGATTAGCATATCAATGTGGGTTCTAAATATTTATCTTTGTACGGTACATATTTTGAATTTCTGTCAACTTTTTTTTTCCACTTTTCATTTTTATTTGTGGTGTTGTTCTCATTTCTTCCCATGGTCTTTAACCTCTTCACTGCCAGCCCTATTATGCACCTATTTGCCTGGGAGTTTTTCCGTATTTATGACTACTTGTACAAATTTTCCTATATCTCGGCTATTGACAGAGATATCTATGAGATATTCCACACAAATGTGACTGACACAACATACTTTCATGCTGTACTTCAAAAGTTAGTTTGTGTGTACAAAAAATTGTTATTGAAAATTACATCAACAACAGCTTCATGTTCACTTGAAGATGATCTAGATCTAGACCTAGAAGAAAGCAGTGGAGATCTAGATCTGGACCGGTCACTAGCAGTTGAAAACACACAAAATGGCTGCTCAAGGGAGATTACCCACGAAACAAACAACCTAATAAAAGCAGTTGAATCCCTTAGACCGTACGTGAAAAGTCGATCGTCACGCACGGGCGTTAGGCAAATAGAGTGATAGGATAGGCCCGTGCCACGCACGGGCTACAGGCAATGAAGGGGTTAAAATACAACTTCATCATTGTAGTTAATATTGTTCACTTAGGATGGTGGTTGAGGAGTTATTACATTATGTGTTTACGGGGCAAGGTTTAATTACATGCAGTATGTGAGAAGTGAAATTGCTATGCCAACATGATTCAGGTAGGCTTTGATATATATGATATATTATGATTCAGGAATCTGCAGACCAATATAGGCATTTCTCCTTGGCAAAGCACTTGGACAATTTTCTTAAGGACACTAATCAAAGTGGCTTTGCACTAAGAATGAGACAATATGGGTGGTTAGACACATGATTTGCTCTAGGCAACTTTTTTTATGATAGACGTTTCTTATTATTTTATAAATGGAATATATAAGTAAAATACTTTTTATTGGTTTCTGAAACTTAAATTAGGCTACTTATGAAAGTATATTTTATGTTTTCTCACAATTTGTTTTTGTTTTATCAATGAACAAACTTTTTTGGTCAATTTCATAATTTTATGTTTGCATTTCGCTGTATTTTTTTAAATACCAGACCTGCCACTGATTCAGATTTTTCCAGAATTGTTCAGTTTAAAAATTTTTTTAAATGGGGTGATATTCTGTTTTTCTGGTTTCCATTGTGAAATTCTGGTTTTTCCCCACCTCTGATATGTATTTTTTGCCTTAAACTCAACAGACCTGTAAGCCTTATTTGTAACAAGCTGACCAGCTTGCATTACAAGCGAAGTTACAAACCCCAGTCCAATAGAATGTATAGATAATAAGTATCATTGTCTTCGTTCAATTTTTCTTAAATGATGTCCTATTCCCGTCTTCCTGATAATCTGATCGAGGGGAAAAAAACGTACAGAGTAATTGAGATAAAACTTTTTTCTAAATCTTAACTTCGTAACTGCATATCTCTATAACTTTGTTGTTATAGATCCGTGCAGTATAGTAAGTCTATCTCTGCTTTTCTGCAAAGAGCGATGGGTCTAGTTAAAAAAAGCTGTTTAGAAAAAATCGACTGGTTTCATAATTGAACTAGCGACTAACTAGAAACCACTATCAGCAGAAGCTATCTAGAATCATGCAATCTCATCTAACTCTAATATTGGAAACTTCTAGATCTCAATAGATTTTTCCCTTTTGTACTTATAGATTCACTTGCAGTGCGGCAGCATTGCAAAGGTTGTTGAACTAAAAGGACTGATGACAAATGTCTGATTACGTCAATCGGTATTGGAAAGTGCCAAACGTCAATACTACTTGTTTTTAAGTGACCACAGAAGGCTAGCATTCAGGCCAGTAATTTTCAGAGAGTAATCAGTCGATAGGGCTGGGTGTGCCTCTAGTCTTGTGAAGTTAAATTTTGTAAGGCTCTGTTGTTTACTACAAAATGTAAAAAATTGTATATTAAATTTAAATGGACGTTGGGAATAGACTTGTATAAATAGCCCAAATCGACGGTGGTATAGTAATGTCATCTGCAACTACTATCACTACTACTACTGCTACTACTACTACTACTACCACTGCTACTACTGCTACTATTGCTACTACTACTAACACCAACGCTACCACCACCACCACCACCACTGCTACTACTACTGCTGCTGCTGCCAGCACTTCTACTTCAACTACATCATACACATACATTACGAATCCTCGTCCTCCTACTTGTAAAAAGTTTTGCTACACAAACAGAATGATATGGATCTCCACCCAGTGCGACAAGTCTATACTTGATTTTAATCTCATACTTCAGGGAGAGGAATTGTATCCTCATAAAACTTTATTTTTAATAATTCCTTGTACTTTTTAATACAGAATTGGGATGGGACACAGCTTGTTGGCTTCAAATAGGATTCTTAATAGGCATTTAATACATGTATCATTGTATGTGAATCATGTCTGTGAGTCCTGATTTTTGTGTGTGGAGATTTCTGATTTTGGGGGGTTCAGGTTCCTCTTTTCATATTTGAGGAGTGGCAGGTCTGCTTTACTATGACATTTATTTTTTTCTTACTGTGACTTACCAATACAAGCAGCAACAGGGGCAATGACTCCAATATATCCATTCAACTTCATAGAGCCAGACTTGCAAAGCTTAAAATTATAGTAAAACAGTGCTATTATCCTTGACCCCCGACTAAGGACAGCTTTTATTACATGTATTTCAAGTGAACGAAGAAGAAGAAGAAGAAGAATTACATGTATTTGAAAACATCCTTAGTTGTGGTTCAAGGTTTAGAGCACTGTTGTGCTTGTTAGCAAAGCTCTATATCCTTTACAACACACCCTAGGCTTTTGGAATTCTAAATTGTAAAGTAAGTTTGGATTTCAAGGTATCCATTGTATTTGGTTTCTATAGTTATTGTGAAGTACTTGATTATAATATCAGCATTGTCAGTAGAGTGCTCAACAAAAGGAGCAAGCCATAATAAAATTAATTTCCTGTCGCGACTCTAGAGTTTCGAGTTGCTGCTATCTTCAGGCGACTTGCTCTTGTGAAGTAACAAGTTTTTACACTCATAAGTCATAAGACGCTCACAAAATTTGATATTTAGCTCAAAGGATGCGTAATACAAATACCCATTGTACCAGGAATTTGCCATCTTTACCAAAAATTATTTTACATGAGTGATAGTCTTCATAATTATTGCGGGTTAAATTCAAATATGAAATTTTTGTTTGACTAAAATTGCACTGCAGAATCCAACAATTACCGTCTCAACTCACTTCAGAATGAAATCACTTGTAAGATGATAACAGGATTCACTTTCTAACTGTAGTACTACTACTAGTAATTTTTTAATAAGACTTCCCCAACCTCCAACATTGGATCACCTTGTTCTCTGTAAAATTATGTATTCTTTTCATTTATGATGATGTGAAAGCAGACAACAGTATCAAAAGTTTTCAAAAACAGTTAATAGTAAGATATAAAAATATTGTAAAATGACCCAGACGAGTGAAGACAAGGGGAGAAAAAAAATGAGAGCAAGGAAATAATTGACTGTGTGCCTTGTATGGATGACTTGATTGGGACTGTTGAAGTTAACTAATTTGGTCAATCCAAGAGGTGTATTTGTCGTTTGTTTTTCTTTGGGGTTTTTTTGTGTGTGTGTGGTTTGTTTTTCTTTTTTCAAAGAGACAAAGCATAAATGTCCATGTATTTGGCTCTGCGATAACGCAATCTATTAATATATGTATTGTTTCATGGAATTTTACTTTGATGTCAATCAAATTGAATTTTGCCATGATAATTTTATCGAATATGTGATTTCTTTGATAAAAATTTATATAAAGCTTTTCTTGAAATAAATTATTTAAATCTATCATGAATTTTGTTGTGGTTAACAATCTCTCTTTGTTTGTCTTTAGTTAAATATAACGTTATTTTTGTGGATGAAAAAAAAACACCTTTATATTATTATCAAATAAGCCTGACAATTGGTTTAACAAACTATGAAACAACTTTAAGAAACAACCATAACTCACACAATTATTTAACACATATCCTATTAAGAAACACTAAAAAACAAATCTGAAACAAAATCTTGCACAAAATAACACAGGTCAATTGGGACATCAGTCACAATATTATCAAGATCAGATTTATGTTTGTTTTAAACGGACCAGTCCAATTCCACCTCTGAGCCCCTGTACACAACTGTTTAATATAGACTGACAACGCCTGAAAAATGTCCAAGCCGCGACCAGATGATAGAACTCACTCATTCTCTTGTGGTGAAAGTGCTGAATTCTCCTCAGACAATTCACAGTCTTGGTGGTAGTGTTAGAATAGGGACATCAGGAACATTCCATTGAAATAACTTGGTGAATTTTATTTCAATAGAAGAAGAATTTTTATTTAGAAGCTACAAACACAAGCCTAGAAGTAGACACATGTACAATTTGAGAGCTGACAAGGGTGCATTATACCTAATTATATGTACATGAACTTGTACTAGTACTTATGGTTATAGAGTTTCTGTCACTACGCTACTGCTCTTGCTGTCAAAATGACAGTACCGAACAGGTTGTACCTAATGCAAGCCTTTTGATATCAAAGTGAATGATAAGAATTTAAATTAACAATTGCATTTGCATATTGATCTAAAGGTTTATCTTCTTCCTTCTCTGGGTTAGTCCTATTAAGATAATAATAATAATAATAATAATAATAATAATGATAACGACAACAACAACAACAACAACAATAACAACAACAATAATAATAACAACAACAACAACAATAATAATAACAATAATAATAATAATAATAATAATAATAATAATAATAATAATAATAATAATGCAATAGTGACAACAACAATAACTACTTCCGGAAAGGAAGAATTTCTCCTAAGAACCAAAGATTTAGACGGTCATGTAGGTGGGTAAGGAACTGGTTGGCCAATGTTTGCCTACAAGGAGGTGGCATTTGGGCTCATACTGGCAGCAGTAAGCCCCTACCATATTTTGATTTAGAACCATTTTTTTTATCAATTAGCTGGAGCTGCGGGGTATCGATCCCGGTATCTCGATAAACAATAAATAAATACCACAAATACCAGTTACACTGACAACCATTTGAAAGAAAGAAAAAAACAAATAATAGCAAAAGTGGCAAAGAGTAAAGTGTCCACCAACAAATCAATCACTCAAAAGGAATATCAGTAGCTAAGGAAAGTGCTATTTATCACCAATAAATAAAAGAAAAAAGAAGAAAAAAAAAGTTATAAAAATTTGGAGCTGCGGGGTATCGATCCCCGTACCTCTCACATGCTAAGCGAGCGCTCTACCACTTGAGCTACAGCCCCACTGCGAAGATTACAGTGCTTATTAAATAATTATACGAGCATTTTCTCACAGAATACAAGGAGAAGTGTAAAAAAACCTACAACTGCCATTATTGTGGGGGCAAATTTGGTTAACTCTTTACTGATAAAGGTTTAAAAAGTTTCATCTCAATTCTTCTAACAAACACAAATGAGCAACGCTGCAACAGCAACAAACAACACTACATACATGTACCGGTGTGGCATGGTAATGGTGATGAAATCATTGTGATCGTGTGATCCTCATTGAGTTATTCATGGAATTATCTTTAATCCGGAGTACCGAGTAAAGTTTTAGAGCTAGACCATTTAGATCTAGATCTAGTCTATTAAAACAATTTATACATGTCTATTCATGTGGTTTTCTATGTTTAAATGCCAGATCTCTAATAGATTCTCTAGGTCTAGAGATCTCGGCCTTCCCTTATCAATCATTCAATGGGTTACGGGTACATGCTAGATGTCGGCCTGCTCTTATCAAGGGGTAGATCTAGATCTAAATTAAGTCATACTCAGTAGACCTAGATCTAGAATTTAGGGCTACTTTTAGTACTAGATTACATGTCACGGTAGTTTACAACGCTTATTAACCCATAAAACTCGACACGCCAAATAACTGCCTAGAGAATCTAGATTCTAGCTGTGAGAAAACTGCAGGCCCTGCGTTTGGCTACTTCACTGACTTAGCACCTCCGAACTGGGCCCTGCGGGGTGCCGAGTAACTGACATTGGTAGTGGGCCTTCATTTGTCCTTTGTTCCTCCTTTCTCCAGCACATGATAAACTTATGAATGGGTTTATACTTACAGGTATTTAAAATATCAACCATTAAAATCAATGAAAAGTTTGACAGATTCTCTACCTCCCAGTTAAGTTATACCACCTGAATTTCAAAGAAAAGAAAGGGCTGGGGAAATAGCAAAATACTACCCTCCAAAATTCAAACCTTTTTGTGAGCTGGTTTTTATTGGATTCTGAAAGCACTGTATAATTATGCACCAGTGGTATAAATTTAAAGCTTTTTGCAGAGGATCTAAAAGAAAATAAAAAATCTTGATCCCACAGATGAAAATGCTTCTTATCATAGGTTTAAATATCTCTAGAGATCAGTTTATAAATCTGGTTTGACAGTTCCATATGTGAAGATTTGTGAAACAAGTACAGTGCACTTGAAATCTGAGTTCTATCTTCTCACCCGTTGTTAGTCATTGCTAAAATTTGTGGGAAAGTCAGCTTGATCATTGAGTAATCATATTCTTCAAAAGAGCGTTTTTTAATCACCTTAATATAGTATAACTGACAGGTATTTTGTTTGACTTTTTACCTAGATAAAAATATCTAGAGTATTCTGTACCTATATTTCATTCATTTCAAAACTGGAGCAAAGAAATAACTATTGAGTTAAACTATACATCAGTGATATTGAGTTACTGGAAGCTTTGGAGTTAATATCAACATGAAAATCTACACAGACAATGGAAACTTTCAAACCCTCAAAATTCAAATATCAGCTCAAGTTACTGGCACAAAAATTGAGCTTGTGAAAGTGAAACATAATGGTAAGTGTGATTTAAGTCCAAATCTTTCATTTGCACTCTTTTCTATATATAGATGCATTTCTTCAGAATTTGTCTATTTGATTACTTTCATCTTAATGCAAACAAATGTTTGTTGGTGTGTGCATTGTTCGTTTATATCATGTTAACATGCACTTCTATGTACATGTATATTAATGTGAAATAAGAATGTTTTGTAAAATTAATCCATAGATGTTAAACGGCAATGCCGGAAACAAATGCTAACTGGATGAATGAAGTTTACCTTTACCCTAACGAGCAGTGGCCCTGGAATAGAACACCGGCTTCCAATGCAAAAAGTCTTTGGTGCGAGTCCTGGCAATTTCGCTCCCTACTGGTTGGGTCGGTACCAGTTTAATGTGATCGACTGATCATTGTATCCCCATCCTGTCTCGTGTCTGGCAGCACATAAACTTGTCAGACATTAATCTTGGGGCCCATCCGCGATATAGCCTCTGTAGTGCTGGTGTTGGATGTTAAACTGACTCTACTCTTACCTTAACCTTTATATTTTCCACTTTTTTGTGATGATAATTATATCATGCAGTGAAGTCCTCTGCTATTCTTTATTTGTACTTTAAATTTTACATTTTGTGATGCATGTAAAGTAATATGACAATAAGTTAATCCAATACTATGTTTTAAAGTGTATATTATTATTATTATTATTATTATTATTATTATTATTATTATTATTATTATTATTATCATAATCATTCAATTATTATTATTATTATTATTATTATTATTATTATTATTATTATTATTATTATTGTTATCTTAATCATTCAATTGTTACTAATATTTGAATATGTGTACATTTTTAAATTATAATTTCAGAATGTGTTGCACCATTTTCAAGACATTCAAAGTTACCAATACTTGAAGTCGGGGAAAGAACTTTTTTCTCTCCCAACACTGCTGCAAAGTAAGATAAAAATCATTAAATGAAAATATAAAAAATTACATGTATTTTGCTCTGTTTCTAAAGAAATACCCACTAAAGTGTCCAAATTATCTTGGTTTGTAGATTCTATGTTTATAAAAATAATGTGTCTAAGATGAGTATGCACTGCTATTGATTTTGTTGTTGTTGCTGTTAGTTATAAGCCTTTAAGGTCTTAGTTTAAGTGGTAACGTTTTAAACCAAAAAATTTTTAGCATTATATTCTTATTTACACCACTAGATAAGCTTTCACTATCAGAAATACACTCCCGAAACAACAAAGTAATTTTATCAAAAATTTACCTTTAAGATTGTATATTCTTATTTCTTATGCTGATATCATATAAAACCTTTTCATTGGTATCCCTCTCCATCTCTTTAGAGAAAAAAGATAATGTTTCTTTTATACTTCAGATATATCTTTTTAAAGGCCAACAAAATAAAAGATGAAGATGCAGAAAATGTTTTGCTTGACTGGGAGAGCTCTGAGTTTTTGGTAAGCAGTGACTTCATTAAAAAAATCATAAAGTGTAATATCTTAGTAATAGTTAAGTGCAGAAAAATTACAATATCTTTGATTTGAAGTGGATCATTTCCATTACAATTTGATTCAACCCTGCAAAGGGATCTTGGTGAATGGCAATTAAACAGTTTCGTTCTTAAACTTGATGATCTGCATATAGTAATTGTTACGATCCTTCTGAAACTTTCTTTGCTGTAATAAATTGATATGTAGCATTAATACAGCTCCCCGTCTCTTGGTTTCAGCCTCTGGTGGCGGCTTATCTCCTTGGTCAGGGCAGGAAAGACAAGACGGTGACCGATCGACTGACCCACGCGCTGCAGCATCTGGACACAAGTCTGTCTAAGACAAAGTTTCTCACTGGGGTAAGGGAATCTGTCTTTAGAAAATTATTTTTTATTTCTGTGTGATTTGCAGTTAATCATGAATAACTTCTTTGAACGATGGTTCCAGTTTGATGATGGTGATCATTTATTTACTTCAAAGGATGATGGATGTGCTGAATAGAGATTAGAAAGATAATAGTGTTATCATATCTATCTAATTTGCTTTATGTATGTTAATGGATAAAAGCCATTGAAATATTGTTTCTGAGAAGAAAGCTATGGTTCCATGCATAGTGTAAAGAGAAGAGACCATACTCCACAATTTTCACCTTGCGTTCCAAGCTGAACAATAATGAACTGGATTCAATGAGAGCATGGGATTGCCTGAGGGAAATTGGTAAATAGTTGGTTTTAGATGAAGAAAAAATAGCACTATGACACTAACCAATCTACTTGGTATTTAAAAGGGTTTTCAGGGGGTAGAGCAAAAGTGTACTTGATCAGTTTCCTTACATAATTTGATCTTTAGCCGCCTTTTTAACAGTGAAAACGAAAAATTTTGTTAGTAAATAATATAATAAGGGAAACCTCATTACATTTGAAAGAGTGGTTGAACATGAGATTGTGGTTTAGTCTCATGATGGTGATTTTAGATTTCATGCTTTTCATTGTGTTCACAGGACATTCTTTCTGTCAGTGATGTTTGCGTGTTCAGCACCCTGGCTCCACTTCTTGGTCAGAAAAACTGCAGTAAGATTTCTTTTATATCACGTCTAATCTTAGTATTGTAACTGAATTGAGGAGTCTTAGAAGGTCCAAGTTTGGAAAAAATGTTCGGATGAATATGCAACTCTGATGTTCTAAAAAGGAAAACAAACAAAAAATCTTTTTGTCAAAACCTTTCTTTTAAAATTTTATTTTTTGATTGACACCAAGCTTTTGATTTTTTGGGGGGTCTATTTAAAATGTTAAAAGGGTAGAAAGAAAGTTTGATTTGTGCAATCTGACATTATGGTGCTTTTTGTAGTTTTAATCTCATAGACCTTATCCTATAAGATATTAGTTGTGAAACACATTCAATTCACACAAAATGTTTTGATGTGATAATGTTACTGGATCTGTTTGGTTGATGGATGGAAATCACTTTTTCATTCTTTGTAATGCTGTTCAGAAAGACGCTTCTTTATTTGTGTGTTGTAGTTGTAAATTATAATTACAAGTTGTGGCTTTATAAAGACAATATTTTATGTTTCCTTGCAGATCATGTAAAGAAGAAATTAATAACTTATTGGTGTATAGGATATAATATTCAATAAGATCATCAGTTAAAGTCTTATGTGTTTATTTGAAGTCATCAGCAAAGAGATCTATATCAATAGACTGTTAATGTGATTATTATATGAGAGGCTCTTACAAATACAAATCTATCTCTGCAGACCTCCTTAGTGAAAGAGCTAATATTGAGCGTTGGTGTCGGGATATGAACAGCGTTGCTGCTGTCCAGTCAGTTCTCAATGAGTTCACATCACCTGCTGCTGCCCAAGAGGACTTCAAGGTAAATCATTTGTTAGCCTGCGCAAAAAGCTAGATAAATGTTATGTTACTTTTAGGCTTATTTCTAAATCTGGACTTAACAATGAAACTGCTTTTTTTAAAATTGTGTTATTCATGGCTGCCATTTAGATGAGGGTGTCTTTATTTGTTAGATCGTTTATTTAAATTTCTTTAAATTCATGTTGTTACATGACATTGTATTCAATTATTGTTGTCCTAACATTTAAAGAATGCATCTGTTCTTAAACACTTGTATAAACGTTTAGTCCATTGATGACATTGTATTCAATTATTGTTGTCATAACATTTAAAGAATGCATCTGTTCTTAAACACTTGTATAAACGTTTAGTCCATTGATATCTCGAATGCTCGAATGCAGGTGTTGTTCTTTACCTAGATATCAATGTATTTAGTTTCCTCCACTGATTTCTGTATTGCAGGCTTCCCTTACCAGCCAGACATTCACCCCTGTGTTGACGCCCAACAGAGAAAATCAGCATCTTGAGAGAAGCGTATCCTCTAAAAGTTCCGTCAGTTCTGAAGATCAGGTATGTATCTCTGGGTTTTTTTCCCTCATATCATTTTGTGATCACGCTATATTTTCTTTATTAATTTTTTTTAGAAGTAATGGAAAAAAGTTTACACTTAAAATTGGCAATATCTAGAGAAAATGTCCAAAAATATTGTGTACAAATGAACATTTTCTCCTAATTTTCCCTTTGAAGTTTAACTGTTGAAAAGCTGTTCACATGAGCAATTTGTTATAATGACTGCAGACTGTTTAAGGAGATATTAGAATAACCTTATAAACAAGGCTTGAATGAAATGCAACATAAATTATGGATGGATTGTATTAGATTTGTATTATTGTCTATCATTGTCTAAATGTATTTCATCATTATTTTCATGTGTAGCCCTCCGAGAAAGTTTCCCAAGAGGAGCTTGATGCAGCGTCAAGAGCCTGGCAAACAGAGAGAACCGATTACCCCAAGCCGAAGATCAGGGAACATCCAATGTGAGTGGGTGACAGAGGTCCTCATCTATATCCTCAGATAAGGCGGCCGAGGAAGCTGCTGAAAAGCTATACTCTGTAGTGAACGAAGATCTAATAACTTAGCTTTTTTTATATGGTTTCAGAAGGAAGACAAGGACACAATAGTTCTAAATGTAATAAAATGGTATGCTGTTCTGGATTGACTATAAGTCTTTGAAGCCTTTAAGAATCATTTCATTTAACATATGATCAAGAATATAAGCGATTCTTGTGGCCTGACTTTAGTGGTTTTTACATTTCAAATCTGGTTAATCTTTTGATTGGTGACACTATGGCCTCTGTGATGGTTAGCATTATGAGACTAATAGTTATCTGAGCCTCAAGCTTGGAAGTTTGCATTTAATTGAAGTAAGTTCCGCAGCTTACTACTTTTAACTGACCATTTTGAAACTGAAGTTTATGTCATTTAGTTAGACCCCATATTTAAGACTGTCATGAGAAGAATGTGTTGTTGCTATTGGTATCCATTGAGCAATGGTTGGACTTTGACCTTTCTGGCGAGTTCTATGCAGTGGTTTCTTAGAGGACAGGCAGCAGACAAGGTGATTGTCCGCAATTTCACAGAGATAGTCAGTGGGCGTATTGGGGAAACTGAGGTTGAAATTGTGATTTCACAAACTTAAGCATGCTTCTTCAATTTTTTTATATTTTTTGTCTTCAGATTTTATTTATTTAATTCACTTTACAGTATTTTTTTTTTAAATCACAATTTTAAATACTATACAAATTAAACGAAACAAAATCTGCAGTTTTTTGATTTGCCTACCTACACACACCCAGCCTGCCACAACCAAACACCCGCAATATTTTAGTGACCAGTGCGCTGCCCTACGTGAACAATGTCCCTCACCTCGGCAATATCATTGGATGTGTGCTCAGTGCGGACGTCTACTCTAGGTGAGTGCCTTGAATTCTGACTAAAATAACTTTTCATATTCAGAGAAGAGGGTGGGGTATTTCTTTTCTTTTAAAGATATTTGTATAGAATGGTTAACTTCTACAGATTTTTACCTTCTTTTTTTTTTTTTTTTTTGGGGGGGGGGGGGGTATATTTACAATAGTTCCATAAATATTTATAGGATGGAAAATAAACTATGGTTGCTATTGAGATTCTCATAAATTTAAGCTATTATTCCTAAAGGCTTGCTGAACAATTGTTTTATGGATTGACAGTACTGGGATTTTGTGGTCTCATTCATTTCTTAAAACTCATAACATTAATACAGATGACTTTATCTCTAGTTTCCCTTGGAATTAGGTATATATCAGAGACCAGAGGGCCATACATGAAGCATCAGAAAGCCAGTGTCTTGAAAATCGGAAATGCCAGTGTCTTAAAAATCGGAAATGCTTTTTCTTTTCTGGGAACATTATAGTCTTCTACAAGATATTGAGGAATGTCAGTGTAGACTGAAGAAATGGAACAAATTAAGTACTAAGAATAAGGGGGGGGAAAAGAAACTTGTTTTTTTTTCAATAATTCCTTGCCACGTTAAAAAAAATGTATGCCAGTCTTCTTGAAACTGAAAAGGAATTAGAATATAAAAAAAAATTGTTCTCTTTGTTTTTAGATTTGCAAGACTGCGAAATTACAATGTACTGTACGTTTGTGGCACTGACGAGTATGGCACAGCCACAGAGACAAAGGCAATGGAGGAAGGAGTCACGCCCAAGGAAATTTGTGATAAATTCAACAAATTGCACACCCAGATTTACCGCTGGTTCAACATTGACTTTGACTACTTTGGTCGCACTACTACAAAGGAACAAACCAAGTAGGCTCACGAGGAATATAATTTTTTTTTTTTTTTTGTACTTTACTGGGGTTTTTTAAAATTATTTTTTAAACATTTATTGATAATTCAAAGGTGCAATAGAAATAAGTTTGTTTGTTTGAAGTATTGTCAATTCAAGTTTTTTGTTTGTTTTTTGTTTCTTAAAAGCTATGGGGCCTGTATGGCATGTATTTGTGTAAGAAAAAATTGTTTCAGAGCAAGTAAAGTTTTCTTTTCATCTCCTGTCACACAAGAGAGAAAATTATCTTAGCAATATATGATAGTCTTTCTGTAATATGTGCAGATATATTCTTACTTCTTCTTTCAATTAACTTTTAGTGTATTATACCTTTTTTTTCTGATTTGCTGATTTTCTCTGATAAGTTTGTTATGGTTACTTTTTCATTAGCTTATAACATTCTTTTATCCCACCAAATTTATGAAGTAAAACTTTTCTTTAAAAAGATATTTATTTTTTCAGGATTGCTCAAGATATTTTCTGGAAACTCTATGAGAGAGATTTCATTTTGAAAGACAGCGTTGATCAGCTGAAATGTACCAAGTGTGATAAGTGAGTTCATCAACCAGGTGGAAAATATTGGGCCCACAATAGTCAACCAGAAATACGATTCACCTCAAGAATTAAAAAAATATATTGCACAAGTTTGAGTTAGTAGAGATTTGCCTAATTTTGTGACATTATTGCGATGATTTAGTCACATTGGTGGGAAATAAGATCTTTAACTGTACAAGGTGGTGTGTAAGTTGAAAATTTACAAAACAAAGGATGAATTTTGTATATACCTCTTGCTTGTCTCATCTCTGTTTTGTGAAACTGATTTTATTTTTCTTCCTCTACAAAATCTTGAAGACATACACATTCAATTCTTTAGAATCTTGTTGTGAAATTGTTTTGTGTAAGTGAAATTAGAGATTGGTGCATGCACTTAGAACGGTTTTGTAGTTTACAACATGTGGAATCTGTTGAAATTTTCTTAATAATAATATGTAATATGGGAAAGTAAAAATTCCGGTAATTTTTCTTGACGCTTATCTTAGCAAAACCTGGGTGTTATTCTTCTTTCTTTCTCCATTGAGTTCTGACCCAGAATAATGAAACTTCTGACCTGTCCTGTTGTTAGTTGTATTATTGTTGTTTTGTTGTTTCTTTCTTTCTGACTTCCTGACAAACCTTTGTTTGATTGTGCAGATTCCTGGCGGACAGGTTTGTGGAGGGAACGTGTCCGTTGTGCGGTTTTGACGACGCCAGGGGAGACCAGTGCGATGGCTGTGGTAAACTCCTCAATGCTGTGGATCTTGTGAATCCGAAGTGCAAGATTTGTAAGGCGTCTCCTGTGGTCCTCAACTCCCACCATCTTTTTGTAGATTTACCCAAGGTGAGCATGACCAAAAGTTTTTTCTTACAGGGTGCTGAAAATAAACTTTTAGTCCACAAAATTTTCGTTGTAGGTCCTACCTTTGCCTTCATGTCATTTCCCATGAGCATTAAGTGAAGATCCTGGATTTGAATCCTGTGAATACATTCAAGCGCAATAATCTGAACTCACAGAAAATATTGGTTCGTAAATTAAAATGTTACTTCTAAAAGATAACCTGGGTTCAGAGATTAAAATACTGTCTCAAACAGACAATGTGGGTTCGTAGATTAAAATGTTACTTTTAACAGAAAACCTGGGTTCAGAGATTAAAATACTGCCTCAAACAGAAAATCGGGGTTTGTAGATTTCAATATTGTTTTAAACAGAAAACCTGGGTTTTTAGATTAAAATGTCATTTCAAACAGAAGGTCTGGGTATGTACATTAAAAGCTGTTTCCAGGAGAACTTTGTCCACAATTGTAAAATTGGTAATTGAAATCTTTGTTTCATGTCCCACATCTCTTAGCTGGAGCCACTCCTCAAGGCTCACCTCGACCGGGTGTTTGATTCGGGCACCTGGACCCACAACGCCCGGGTGATCACCAGCTCGTGGATCCGAGACGGGCTGAAGCCGCGCTGCATCAGCCGAGACCTCAAGTGGGGCACTCCAGTGCCGCTGGAGGGCTACCAGGACAAAGTGTTCTACGTGTGGTTCGACGCCCCGATAGGCTACCTCAGCATCACAGCCAACTACACAGACCAGTGGGAGCAGTGGTGGAAGAACCCGCAGCAGGTGGGGGTCTCAGATTGTTTGCTTGTTTGTCAGGTGGCATTAAAAAGGTTCTGTCTACGCATTTTTTCGCGCTTTTGAAAAAAACCCACAATCAAAAGTTTGGACTGAAACAGATTTATAACTAGGTCATGAACAATAATGTTTCTTTTACTCTGTTACCAGGCTGCCAATCTCTACAGCAAATATTTTGATGATTCATCTGTTCAGACAAACTTTTTATGCAGTCATCTTTAATTTTATCAAATATGCTATTAGAACCTTTTTATTGTCAACTCACATGTTGTTGCTCGAATTTTTGTTGTTGTTTATGGTCTAGGAAGAGGGTTGAAAGAAAAAACAAGATTTTATCACTGATGGTCTGGTATATAGCTATCCAAAATTAAAATGTGTAAGAATGAATAGAATTAAAACTTCAGAAATCAGACTTCTCTTCATGTTGTTTTTGTCTGTATTATTGGTTGTTTTAGAGGAGGGTGGGATAAAGGAGTCTTTATCAATGACAGTCTGGTATAGACCCATGGCAATTAAGATGGTGTTATTAAAATGTGTGAGAATGAATAAAATGAAACTTCATAATTCAGAAACGTACATAACATTGATTATTATTTTTGTTCACAATAATTTCTATATTTGACACTGTAATGTAATATATTGGAAAATCCTTGAAATTACTCATTTAGATGAATGTCAGTCAAATTTTTGAGAGTTAGGATTAAAATGTATCTTTATCCAAAAAGTATTTTTCCTAAACGATGAAGATTTCTTTTGATGAAAAATACATTTTACATGTTATTGAGATCTTTTAGATTTATGCCCTGGCAATATATTTCAATGGTTTTTCTTTTTTTTTTTTTACACACAAATTCGCACACTTGAAAATTCTCTTCTCATCAGGTTGAGATGTACAATTTCCTCGGCAAGGACAATGTTCCGTTTCACAGTGTCATCTTCCCAGCTTGCCTGCTTGGTGCTAATGACGGTTACTCTGTTGTCAACCATATGATTGCCACTGGTGAGTAAAGAAGGCACAAAATCATCAGCTTCAGTCCATTTTATAAAACAATTTTGAAGAGAGCTTACACTGTTACAGTGCAGGCAATGCATTCTTTGCAATTGGCAAATGTTGTGTACAAGTTATGTAGCCAATGAAAAAAGTGGAGTAAGATTAACAGCAAAAGGTAGGCGGATGCACCGCTGAAGTTATTTTTGTGTGCAGACAAAGTAAAGTTTTTAAAAACATTTTCTTTTTTTGAGGTATGCCCAAATTCCTTTCCTACTGGTTGGGTCAGTGTTAGTATAATGTGACTGACTGAGACTGGATTCATGGTATTCGAGCTCTATTTCTGTGTGACAGCAGGTAAAATTGCCAAACATAGGTTTTGGGGCCCTTCCATAATTTAGCTTTTATTCTGCTAATTTGGACGCTAATCCGAGCTCTATTTCTGTGTGACAGCACGTAAAATTGCCAAACATAGGTTTTGGGGCCCATCCACAATTTAGCTTTTATTCTGCTAAGTTGAACGCTAATCCGAGCTCTATTTCTGTGTGACAGCACGTAAAATTGCCAAACATAGGTTTTGGGGCCCATCCACAATTTAGCTTTTATTCTGCTTAAGTTGGACGCTAAGCAGCAAACTAAACTTCTCTTATCCCAGAGTACTTGAACTACGAGGACACGAAGTTCTCCAAGAGCCGCAACACGGGTGTGTTTGGGGACCAGGCAGAAACCACTGGGATTCCAGCAGATGTGTACCGGTTTTACCTTCTGTACCTGCGCCCAGAGTCTCAGGTGAGCACCCTACGAAAATTTTGATTGTTGTTTGTAAAGTAATTAAGTAGTTAATTTGTTTCTATGCATTGGGAATTTTTTTTTTATATATCCGATTTAATCGGCCGTAAACACTACGAGGGTTAAAAACAAGCTTGCCTGGCAATAGACTTGAGAGCACCATGTCGTGAAAGAGTAACCAATCAAAGCAGGGGAAAACTCTCGTTATATTATTTAAACCACTTTTACTTGCAGAATTGCATAAGACATTGTCAGGTTTTCAGACTCTGGAAGATACAAGCTGACTCTACAATTTAACCTTTTCCAGGTGTTGACGCTTGCCCTCTTTTCCCCCCACAGAACATGCTTATGTAAAGCCTTGTAGTCCCCTGTGATGCGGTAACTAAAATAAAGAATGGAAGTTAGAGTAACATAGTACAAGATTCCTTCCTTTTGACCACTCTTATTTCTGAGGGTTAAAATGGTAAAAACGGGAAGTCCAGTCGACGCTTGAGTGTCTAGCGCCGTGTGAACAAATGTGCTGATCCATGGGAGCCTCAGCTTCAAAGGGTTATGGTAGATTTTTTTTTAAAGATAGATCATTTATACTTTGAAACCTTTGGTCTCAGGTGTCTATGGATTTTAAAAGTGGATATATAAAGATTTTGCTCATGATCCAGTTTGAAATCACATGTCTGCCTCCACCCATGATAGTTCCACTCTCAATTTTCAGGACACTGCATTCAGTTGGGATGATTTCATGTTGAAGAACAACAGCGAGCTTCTCAACAATCTCGGCAACTTCATCAACAGGTCAGGCCTGTTATGAAATATTAAATATAGAAATTGACTTTGCATCAGGAGGCACTATCAGTACAGGGCCTCGTGCCGCAGTCAATAAAGATTGGCGGAGTGGGGCTACTCTAAATCAGCCGTACGATAAGTTCAACACTGGCCCGTCTGTTCAAGTACATGCGTATTTGTAGTACAAGTTGGGGCAAACGGTATTGAGGACCGTTCCATGATAAATCACCTGTATTGTTAATTTATTAATTTGTGAGTAATGGGCAGGGAACTTATGGGACATGATTCAGTCCCTTTTTAAACCCTTACCAGGCTTGGGTCAGACTTCAGTATCGGGCGGTGGTTGGTTTATGGACATCTACAGATATTGGATTTAATTGAACCTTTGTTCAGCCAAATCAAACATAATTACACATCAATATAAGGAGAAATTATTCATGGTGTAGAATTATGTATACCAGCAGTGAAACTAATTCTTCTCTCTCACTCTCTCTCTAAGGTCAGGCCTGTTATGAAATATTAAATATAGAAATTGACTTTGCATCAGGAGGCACTATCAGGATGTTAATAGTGATAAAAATAAAAATAATATTTAACTTTATTTCTATAGCGCTCCTCCCCAAATATGCTTTGGCTCAGAATTTTTTGTGATAAAATATATGTGCATTTTAGGAACAATTATTAAAACCTGACACATAGTCGTTTAAATGTTGCAGTTTTCTTAAACTATAAATATGAAAATTAAACAATATTTTTAAGCTGTTCTGTCATTTCAACAGTCAAAACCAGCTTTGATAAAAAAAAAAATTGGCTTCAATTTAAAAAAAAGGCCTCGAGAAAACTTCAATTGCAAATGATGAATATAGTATATAGACATGTTTAAGTTGTCTCCAGTGGTATTTCTTGAAAAATATTGACAAAATATTTTTGTTCCAGAGCCCTCTCATTCCTGTTCAACATTTTTGGGGGAGTCGTTCAAGACATGGACCTGAACGAGGAGGATCAAAAACTGTTGGCCCTGGTTACCAAGGAACTTCAGAAATACATCAGCAACCTGGAGGCTTGCAGGTGCAGTAGCCTTTACTTAAAGAGTTGAGTAGAGGAGGAGATGAAGAAGGAAAACAGAAGGAAGGAGGTGACTATTGGCATAGAGGTGAACAGTCAAACTTGGATGGCAAGGATAACGGATTAACTCACAAATATTGTGTCAGAGGACTTTAAAAAAATGTTGTAGCCTTGCAATACTTGCAATTTGTGAACCTTTAAAAAGAAGAAATTGAATCTAAAAGTGATCCAATTTTCCTTTGAGTGAGTTTATGTGATAAAAAACTGATAAAACAAAAATCTAGACCCTCCATTCTGCAGCTAGCCTCATATAGGTTTTCACAGAAAGAAACTTCATATTTGATTGTATGCCTATATTTTTAAAAATAAATTTTATATTTTTTTTATTGTTTAAATATGATGGAGGTGTGTGCTCTGAAATATTTTAGCCAAAACAGTGATTTTGTTGATTTTGTTGTTGTTGCAAAGTTGAAAAGCTGTTTAGCAAATCTATGATACGCAGCTCTATTCTTAGAACACCCCCTGTTTACATCGAATAATAATAATGATGATAAACTTTATTTCTATAGTTCTCTACCCCAAACAGACTTAGGCTCATAGCGCTTTGAATTTAGTTGAATATAGGATTTTGTTTTGTTTTGTTTTTTCTGGTCAGATTGAGAGATGGCATCCGTAACATCCTGATGATCTCCAAGCTGGGCAATCAGTACATGCAGGCCAACACACCCTGGGTGCTTGCTAAGGGGACGCCGGAGGAAAAGTATGTATTGGTAGCTCCTGGTAGCCCTAACTTCTATTGATAAATTAAATACAAAGGTAAATTGAATAATTATATATATAATCATAAAAAGCAGTATAAAATGGCCTATAATTGAAAAATCATTCATTTCTGAACAAAAGTCTCATTACCCCCCCCCCCCCCCACCCCCCCCAGCTTGGGGCATGATTGACGAGGCAAAGTTGATGAGGTACAATTGACAATGCATGGTTGATAAGATATAATTGATGAAATTTGATTAAAAACGTGTGTTTAACGATAAAGACGGTTCTAAGAGAGTGTTTTTTATCCACCCTGCAGGCGCCGTGCAGGAAGTGTGGTCAGTGTGAGTGCGCAGGTCGCCTGCCTGCTCTCCGTCCTCCTGAACCCGTACATGCCCCAGACGAGCACGACGATACAGCAGCAGCTGCAGGCACCGCCCAGCGTCAACGTCATCACCGAGAACTTCCTGCCCTCTCTTCCTGTCGGCCACAAAATCAACAAGGTATTGTTCTTTACTGTAGAGTCTCGTGTAAGGCCTGGTTTGTTATATTGCCACTAGCATGTTGCAGCAATGCCAATTTCTTGTAAATTTACATATTTTCAATTTTAAATGTTGGCAGGCAGTAGTTCAGTAAAGGTCTATCAAAGGGTTGTGTGATGATTTACTGCTGTACATGAAAAATTGCAGTCAAAAAATCAGAATCCAGTTGTCATCACTGGTACTAATGTGTTTTTTACATAAGTATCTATCTGTTAGTGAAGTTATAGTTTAAAATATCCCGATATGTTTTTAAATAGTAAACCAAAAACGGTGATAGAATTTGGACATCTAAAGTAAATATGAGAGGTTTCAGGAAGTTCAGACATTTGAGCTGGGACTCAATAAAACCAGAGACTGAAAATGTTCAAGGCATTTCTTGCTTTTGCTATTTATATATATATATTTTTTTTTATTACCCTAAAACGTTATAAACTAAAGTATTCTATTCTGATAGTGCGGTGACAATATGATAGGTTTCAGGAAGTTCAGACATTTGAGCTGGGACTCAATTAAACCAGAGACTGAAAATGTTCAAGGCATTTTTTGCTTTTGCTATTTTCATAGCCTACTTTTAAAAAAATTTTTTATTTAAGTTTCCAATTTGTTAAAAATAGCAGGAGGGCTTGTGGTGTTCATAAGTCAAGTGAAAATGGTAAAAGAGTAATAGACAAAACTCCTGACACATACCTTAGTTGTCAGAGGCAAGACTAGCAGTACGTGAGTGACATTTTCTGTAGGAAACTACAGCTTTTTAGCAGTGAGCATTATCTCAAATTTACATAAAATATCATACTACTGTATTGTATGAAATGGCCCGTATTTCTGCTCTTGTTGTTCTATCATCAAGCTCTTACCTCCTTGATTACAATTGTTGTCCTCTCTTACCAGCCAAGCCCTCTGTTTCAAAAGATAGAGCAAGACTTCATCACAGGATTGAGGGAAAAGTTTGCTGGGAAGCCAGAGGAAAAATCTGCCAAAGTAAGTGCCTTTTTTAAAAATAGTTCCTTTCATTTTTTTTCTTTCTTGTTGCCTTTACTATTTTTTGTTTTCATAAGATTCTGAAATCAGCTTGTTACGAGATGTTAGCAACAGGTTTGAACATTATTTACAAGGTTTTATCAAAAAAAATTTTTTTTTTTAATTTTATTTAATAGCCTTACCAAACTACTCTGGCTTAATTCTACCCACAGACTGTGATCTGTGATCTATAGCTGTCTGTAAAGTGAGAAGATTTTTTACCTATGCAGTGTTTTTGTATAGTGCAATAGTGGATGATATTTAGTAGATAGCTTTCATATATAGTGCATATTCACAACGGGTGGTTAAACAAATTTTTATCAGCCATGTCAATTAGAGAAATCATATATTTTTATGCATATATTCATTACAGTAAGTAAGTGATACCCATTAGGGGATTTAATGTGTATATGAAAGATGTGAACTGGAATAACCTTCTCATTTAAAGTATAATTCTGTTTACTGTGTTAACATTCATTTTTAATTATGCCCCTTTCTACCTCCCCCACCGCCACCACCTTCCCACTCCCAATAGAAACAGCCAGGCAAGGCCGCAGCAGGGGATGCAACTCTAGCCCCAGCCTCTCAGGAGGAGATTGACAGACTGACCAAGGCTGTGGCTGATCAGGTAAACAAAAAACTGAAATTGACACTGAAATTTGTAATGCAGAGCAACACATACATTCCTTGCTGTTGTTGATTTTCTTTTCCTTTGAACTCCTTTCTTAGTCTGTTTTTACACTTGCATTCTTTTCATTTTTTTTACACTGTTCGATTTCAAAACTTTGATTTGATATAGGTATGTCACTTCTTTGGACAGGAAAGTAATCGCAACCTACAACGCAAATGCCGTTTGCCGGGTACAATCAGGACCGAAACTCTCGGTTCCCCAAGGCTTTGATAAATGAACGGGACCAACTCTATTTTTTACTGTCGGTTTTGAAATCATAGTTTTCAAAGAAAATTAATCGATCGAACTGTGTCATAAACCCATGTCAGTTGATGAACAATCCCAAGAGTTGTTGCTTTATTTAGTCTGTTTTCAATGGTATGCTTGTTGCTTCATTAAACCACACCTCATTCAATAACACTGCATTGTTGCAAAGTGGTGACTTAAGTTATAGACAGTTTTGTTGGGGGGAAAACTCTTAAAATTAGGCAGCAAGGAAATATCTCATCCAAACAACCCCACGAGCGTGATCAATGTTGCTTCAGTTTAAGTCGGAGAACAAAAATAAGACTAACAATTCATTTCTTTTCTTTGATCAGAGAAAACGAAGCTCTCTCCTAGGTCTACAGAAAGATCTTACAGTAGACGCCTAAAAACAAAAGTAGAAGTCTGATGTTTCAAATTCCTCATCAACACTCTGTGACTCCTTATTCAAAGTCTTTCTGGTTTGATTCTTTTGGTTCGAAGCTGACACCACCATTAGGCATTACAAAAAGTAAACACAAATTCAAAATCAAATAAGGTGTAGTGTCTGCCTATACAAAGGTATATTTTTAGCACTTTAGTGGTTGAGGTATGTTCCTTCCTTTAGTTCAAACCTCTTAACTTAAAATTTTAACCCAACTCCAAGCAATTTGAATTCTGAGGTTTCCACTGCATATGGCAATCTGAATCCGCTCATTGTTTATGTGTTTGTTTTCTGCTCTCCAGGGCACTGTAGTGCGAGACCTCAAGGCCGCTAAGGCCGACCCTTCCAAGGTTCAGCAGGAAGTGGCCACACTCCTGCAGCTAAAGAAAGAGCTTGCCCTGGCACAAGGCGTCAACCCTGCAGCCAAGGTCAACGGTGATGCCGGGAAGGGCAAGAAGAAAGGAGGCGGTGAACAGGCGGCCAGTAAGAAAGATAACCAGGCCACCAAGCAGACGAAGCAGGCAAAGAAACCGGCAGCACCAGCAGAGGGCGCTAATGTAGACACAGCTCTAGTGGAGCGACTCACCAAGGCTGTGGCTGATCAGGTTTGTAGGGGCTGCCCAACTTGTGAAGCTTTGTACAATGCTAGAATGGGGTACAGTTGAAAATGACTTGAGCTGATTGCTTAACGTCTGACAATGTTACATGCTACCACACAGAGACATTACAGGGATACCATGACTCATGTCTTTGCTGGTCCTTGCTTTTGGAGGGGGCAAACTGGTCAAGTGGTAGAGTGTTGGTCTCCATATGGGGAGATCCACGGTTCAAATCCCATGTTGAGCAGATTTATTTGTCCTGCTTCTTCCCCAGTAACTGTTTGGGTTGGTGTCAGTATAATGTGACTGGCTGAGACAGGAGTCATGGTATCGCCACCCTGTCTTGTGTATTGCAGCACATAAAAGTCGGACATCAGTTTTGGGGAGTCCACAAATCATCCTACATAGTGCTGACGTTGGACGTTAAACTAACTCGACTCCCTTGCTTTAGGAGCTTTCCACAGTGATTAGTTGAGGTACAATGGGAAGTAAAAAGAAATTACACACACTGTCCATATGTAAATTGAGTAACATGTTAAGTTTTCATGTATCACTTATATGACTCGAGGCGTCTTCGACATCCACTGCAGCTCCTGATATCTTTGTTCTAAGTTTCGCCATCTGTTCTCGCTATTTGTGTCGGGAGTCATCCTCTATATATTTCTTGGATGGTCAAGAATATCCAGTCATCAATTCTCTATTGAAATTACAAGTTGAAGGGATACACACCCTGAACAGTTTTGGACTAGTAGGCAGGATTGGTCTTGTACGTCTGAAATGATGCAGGCTCAGAGATACTTGTAACAATCATGGCTAGAAACTTTAAGATTAAGCTGGTGCATTAAAAAAAAAATTTTAACTAGAAATTTACAATTTCACACTCATAATGTCTCCTTTTTTTTTTCTTTTCATGTGGCTCCCCCAGGGTAACAAGGTACGAGAGGTTAAAGCAGCAAAAGCAGAGAAGTCTACCATTGATGCTGAAGTTGCCTCCCTTCTCCAACTGAAACGCGAGCTGGCCGTGGCGCAAGGCTTGGACCCGGAGGTCACCGTGGGGGGCGGGGGCAAGAAGGGCAAGAAGAAGTGAACGTGTGGGACGAGAGAAAGTAAGGTGCAGGATGAGGGAGGTCACCGTGGGGGGCGGGGGCAAGAAGGGCAAGAAGAAGTGAACGTGTGGGACGAGAGAAAGTCAGGATGAGGGAGGCGGCGCCGTGGGGGGCGGGGGCAAGAAGGGCAAGAAGAAGTGAACGTGTGGGACGAGAGAAAGTAAGGTGCAGGATGAGGGAGGCCGCCGTGGGGGGCGGGGGCAAGAAGGGCAAGAAGAAGTGAACGTGTGGGACGAGAGAAAGTAAGGTGCAGGATGAGGGAGGCCGCCGTGGGGGGCGGGGGCAAGAAGGGCAAGAAGAAGTGAACGTGTGGGACGACGTGTGGGACGAGAGAAAGTAAAGTGCAGGATGAGGGAGGCGGAGCTGTGGGGGGCGGGGGCAAGAAGGGCAAGAAGAAGTGAACGTGTGGGACGAGAGAAAGTCGGGCAGCCGTGGGGGGCGGGGGCAAGAAGGGCAAGAAGAAGTGAACGTGTGGGACGAGAGAAAGTAAGGTGCAGGATGAGGGAGGCGGAGCTTGTGGGGAGAGAAAAGCAAGGTTGTATCTGATAGCTTGATATGAGAGAGAGAAGTATGATAAATGAAGAAAGAGCCAGTGGGATCGGCTCATGATAAACCCTGTTTAAGATAAACTGTATACTTATGTATATTAACTTTTCCCTGAGGAACCAGTTACCCTTTTTTTGTCTTTACAGTCACTGTTTTAATTTGTAGACTGTCCCCAACAGTTTTATCTTAAATAGATTTCGCAGTAATTTATGTATTCATCTTACCATATCATTTTGAGATAATTATGTCAATGTAAATGCGATCAAACTTGGCCATTGTTGATACTGACAAAAAAGGAGAAAGAAGAGAATCTTGCCTTTACTTTGAATGCAAATTGAGGTAAATATTAGGAATACACCATTTCACAGTTTGTGACTAGTACATGCCAGTAATGTTAGTTCTCAACTGACTTCTTCGCCTTCGTTTTTATTTCTCTCTGAATGAACCAACGCAAGATTTAAGCTTACTGATCACTTTGTTCTAATGTTATGTTTTTTTTTTGGCAATGTAAAATTACCATCCCAAACCACTCACTTTACCAAAAGAGAGGACAACAGAACATCGATTTGCGGCTATTTGATCTCAGTTCGAATACATGTATATACAGGAGTGTATTCAGGGCAACTTATTTGCTAAATGGACTCATGATTGGTGATTTGGGACAATTGCAATACTGAAATCATCCCTGAAAAGTGCTAATGCTGTAACAACATCCATCTTTTGGATTTTTTGTGCATGAATTCTCCTCAAGTAAAAGTAATATGTTGTTGATGCAGCTTCTGCCTTTCAGCTCATAGAACCTCAATTCTTTACTAATTATTTGAACAGAATCATAATTATACTTCACCTTACAAGTAATTTTCGTCTAATTTATATATTATTTGTCAGTGAAAGCCAGGTTTAGCTTTTGTGCCTACAATATAAGAATATCAGGAGTGAGATGGGATTATGTGTGCTCAGAGACATAACGTCACTGGTCTAAGATTTTGGTACGTAATTTTTGCTTGTATTGAGTTAATCAATACAGAACTCTTCCTTATTTCTGCCTTATATTCGACCCAAGTTTCAACACTACTAGTACTAAGATAAATAAAAAAATGTGCAAGCCTGTTTCTTATCTGAAAGTTAAGATGGATCTCACTTCCTCCAACGATACATCACTTCACTTTGGCATAAGTGTCACTTATAACATTAACAGAGATATACTACATGTCTAGGGTAACTTGTAATCCTCTATGGAATTTCACATTTTCATTTTGTTAATTTTAATTGCCTCATTATCAGTTGGTATAATCTAGGATATCACTGATATCAGTCAGGTTTTTCTACCACAGGAATGCCTAGGCTTGTCTTTGTGACCCTGTCCAAATAATTTATTCATTGGTTCCATTTTCAATAACCACATTTCACTTTACTTTGAATTTGATGTCTTGCAATTCTATATTTTTACATTATTTGAGAAAAGAACGAAATTAGTAGATATAAGATGTGCCTTGGGCAAAATTTTAGCTATTCATGTTTATGTTGGTTACTTTTAATTTATTGTTCCTCATATGTTCTTTCTAACTATAGTTGTGTTAATAGTTTGACTGCTCTTATTTTGTTTTTATCATTCTTTCTTATTCTATGTCAAATACATTTGTGTTGATAACTTATGTTTTATTATTCTTCCTTTTCTGTCCAGCTAGGTCCTACACTTTTTTGTTATTTTATCATTCTTTCTAGCTTTGTACTAGTCTGACAAACTGTGATTATAAAAACAGCTATCTCATTTTATGGTATTGTTGGTGTAACGGCTACAATCATTTTTAAAATAAAAGTTATTGGCACTGATGGGTACTTAAAATGATTCATCTTTTCTTATTTTCTATATGTTAACATAATTATATATTCGTTTTGTTGTTCTTGCAATCATTAGTTAATTAAAAACTTTTCGTCTAAATTTAAATTCACACACTCAGGCAGTGTTTTATTAGCTCTGTGTTGGGGTAAATGATGCAAACTAATTTTTGAATGACTTGACTGACCAGGGCAAAAACTTTGTATAAAAATTGTTTGCAATACAAGATCACAGGCCTTCAAGTTCAAGGGCAGGTCTGAGACAATGATGAAACCTCTCATGGCAACATTTATTTCTGGCAGTGACATTTTCAAATTTTTTTTCAGAATAAATTGTGTTCAATGAAATTTGAACTTGGAAGAATGAATGTTTTTTCATACCATATCCCCACTGATTATGGTCATCCATGGAATTATTGCTTTCAATCAATTTTTGTTTTGCTTAAAATGGCAGGCAGGTTTTGGGGTGGGATGGGGCCAAGAATATTATTATAATGTTGTGGGTTTTTTTTAATGGTATGTAACCTTGGATCTTGTCTGAATTTATTTCACTTCATGATTCTCTGTTACTCCAGCAGTACTGGCATGGGACATATTTTCTTTATAAATTGATATATACATTCTATTGGAGTAAAGAGGCAAAAGCTTTCTGATGAAATCATTGTTCCAAAACGTATGAAAGGAGAGCAGTAAAACACATAATAATTGCTTGGTAAAATAATAGTAACATTAAAGAACATGGGAGAAAGCAGACACTTGTAAATGACTGGAGTTTATGCTTTAATCAACATCATTTTTAATTTTATCAAATTAAAAAAAAACTCTCTTAGCTAATATATATATATATATATAGGGCCGTTTTTGAATAACTTTTTTATTTGAAGGACTACAGAAGCAAGTTACACATCAAATGAAAGCTTATCCACCACCCCCTTGATTTTTTACTATATAAATACACCCCATAAAACGACCACCTCTCCAACGCGACCACGACCACCTATTTTCTCTACCAAAATGGTCTTTAACCTGTGGAAGCGACCACCCCATAACATCATTTACGAGTCTTGACCATGAAAGGTGCGGCAAACAAAAGATGACTTAACATTCGGTATGTTTGGTTGACATGCTTCACTGACCACCACGAACCAGTGTGCATGTCTAGGCAGGTGTCAGACAAGAAGGCCTCGGTGAACGGCGGATTGTAACTTCAAAAGACCATGAGTGGAGGTTCCATAAATGGTCGTTGCTTCCTTTTATGGTCATCAAACTTCCACTCAGTTTTACATAAAAGTCGGATTATGGAAAATTTGTCTTCTTCTTCTTCGTCGTCTTCTCCTCCTCCTCCTCCTCCTTCTTCGTCGTCGACGTCGTCTTCTCCTCCTCCTCATTCTTCTTCTTCTTCGTCGCCCGACGTCGTCTTCTCCTCCTCCTCCTCTTCTTCTTCTTCTTCTTCTTCTTCTTCTTCTTCTTCTTCTTCTTCTTCTTCTTCTTCTTCTTCTTCTTCTTCTTCTTCTTCTTCTTCTTCTTTCTTCTTCTTCTTCTTCTTCTTCTTCTTCTTCTTTTTTTCCCCTCTTCTTCTTTTTCTTCTTCTTCTTCTTCTTTCTCTTCTTCTTCTTCCTCTTCTTTTTAATGGGCCGTACAGCAGTCTAAGCCTGCGACCAACAACATATTTTTGTGGTTGGGAACTCAGAACGGAAAGTTTTGACCTGTCCATGTAAACTTTTATATGGTATTTTACTTTTAGTGTGAAATTCATGTTATTGAATTTTAAAGTATTGTTTGTGCACAGAGTACAATAAAATACAGTCAAACCTGTCTAAGACGACCACTGAAGATCCTGGGTCAAAGTGGTCGTCTTAGACAGGTGGTCGTCTTGGACAGGTCAAAACTTTCCGTTCTGAGTTCCCAACCACAAAAATATGTTGTTGGTAGAAAATATCACCCTTAGTCTTTTAATCACTTGACTTTTTATTATACAACAAAAAGTGACTGTTTTTAATAAAAACCTAATTGAAATACATAAACACTGGAAGGTTGAATGAAGCACCAGCGAGTGAACTGGGTCCCAAATTCACAGAGGGTCAACGATCGCAACAGAATAGGCCAAGCAAAAACTAAACGAACGCAGGCCGACACCCGTGAACTGACACAGTACCTGCAAAAGCTTACTACTGTTGTGTTTTCCAATAAAAAAAGTTAAAAACAAAATAGGTTGTCTCTTCAACTTTCCGACATTTCAACTTACAAGTGACATCATCAGGCTTCCAAGTCAGAGATCGTTCGGCTGCCACTATTTGCTTGAGGTTTTTCCATATTCTTGTCTTCTTGCTTCCACCTGGGCCTTTACTAGAATGCTGCAACAGAAAAATAAAATAATTTATAAAATTCAGTGAATCTGAAAACATATCCACTCCAAATCATATCTAAAATAAAGGAATATTTATTTACCTAGAGATGACACAGAATTATTCTTTCTTCATGATTGCAACAGTAAATTTTTTTTATTACTGAAGGGCTCTTATATTTAAAATAAGTTTCTATAATGAGTCATGGTTGAGAATTTTTGTTTGTTTTTACAAAGTTAAATGATTAATTTGTAAGTTTTAATAGGCACACAATCGCATAACTGGTAAAATAAAACTAATGTTTGTCTTTTGAAATCCAGTGCAGGGTGTATTTAGAATAATAAGGTGAGGTTTATAATTAATTTTTTTTTTGATACCTGTGACCATTTTTTTTATTTAAAAAGTATTGGAATAATTTTTCTTAAATATCATTGTTACTTTCCATACCAATACTTATATAGTATTACAATTTCCGCTGCTGTCATTAATTAAACTAATGTTTCGCGTTCCAGTTTCACATCTACAAGAAGTTCTCTATTTTCTAATTTGCTTTCTCCCCTTCATATGCCAGACAAGAACATGAATGAGACTTGCATTAAAAATTTCTTCTCTGGCCATTACTTCAGCTAATGCTTCACCTGTAGACCCATAACAAATTTATAATTACAACTTCAACTATGTTGTTATATGGGTGAAAAATGCAAATTAGATATTAGCTGAAAAAACGCAGTGCCAGGGTTTTTGTGTGTGTATGGACAAAATAATGACTTTTTCCCTTGAAAGGTAATGGAGAAATGTACACAGATTAAACTGTTAAAACAAAATTAAATTGTAGCTGAAAACTCTAACTTACTGTAGTATTTATCCATTTATAAATTGCTTTGAAACCTTCTCCCACATAATACAAAATATAATTTATGAATGAGACTTACAATGAAGTTAGGATCCTTGAACATGAAGGTAACTTTCTCCGATACACTTGTCTCTGGTGGATCACCAGGCAATGGACCACCAGGAACCAGAACAGTAGCCTCTGGAGCACCTAGGATGTCTGAATCCATGTCTGGCTCAGCTTGTACTTCTAAAATGTCTGTGTCATCCATGGTGACGACAACTTCTTCCAATATGCCTCCAGTGCTGTAGTCTACAATTATGTTTTCATTTTCATCATCTACATCAATTTCCACATTTAAAGGCGGGCTTGGCTCAGGTGCCAAATCCTGAAAAAACAAACATTCAAAGAACCTGCTGAACATTTAACTTGATTTTAAATGTTCTAAAATATCTTTATATCACCATTTAATTTCATAAATGTAGAAGTGTACACGTGTAAATTTGTGATCATATAAAAATTCAAGAACCTTTTTAAGCCTTAGTAATTTAACATGTACACAGCATAGTCTAAACATTAAAATTGCTAAAATTTTAATTTGGAATCTAGATATGTTGGGTTGTTAGCTGTTAGTTTTTAGGGCATTGGTAGTCTAAAAGAAGAAAACAGAGAGGTGTCAACTGGATCTTCATTTAATGATTTTTTTTTACTGAACCTCTTGTGCAGAGTCGCAATAGAATAGAACCTCTTCACAAACCTATACTAAACTCTGACTTGCTAACTTTGTTTTCACTGAAAATCCGTTAATTGGCATCACTATACATCTGGATGTAAGAAATTTAGATTGATATAAATTATTGTGACCAATTTTTTTGCGCAACAAATGTATACATATAAACCTAGTTCCACATTTTCTCAGTCTATGGATAACAGACTGCACCTAGGAACCCTCCCCTCTGGAGAAAAAAAAATTAAAAAACAAAAAGAACAACAGTCAAGAACTATAGACACATACTCCCCAAGCCTAGCAAGAAATCATTTTACTGGAGTCGTTGCCTGAACTAAGTCAGTGCGTCTTGTCAGTACCCATCCAATTACTTTGCCTCTGACTCTGAGTGTGATATGTCATATATGTGTACAGAGCCAGGAACGCAGTGGGGAAGGAGTACCCCTGATCCAACCAGTAGGACGCAAATCCACAAAATTAAGTTTAAACATAGCATCCACATTCATTATGATTCAATATATCGGTATTTAGATTAATATAAAAACGTTAAGAAGGTAACAACAAAAAAAAACAAATTTTTATGAAACATTGCCACCATGAAACAGAGCTGGGACCACACTTGGTATGGAGTAGACCACCAAGGACTGGAAATCAGGATTTAGATCTATATCTAGACCTGAGCACTACTTAACTGTTGCGGTCCCTTCCCAGTGGGGAACCATATGGGCAGGTGGGCAAACCGACTCGGTGGATTTAATTAAATTAAAATAAAAAACAATAAAATATTCACCGTATTTGTAATGGAATCCTGCCCACCCACCCATATGATCATCAACCGGGAAGGGACTGCAACGTTTAAGTAAACGCGGCATCTGTTTTAACCCCAGCAGTACTTTGAACGCAGCCCCAATCGCCAAATGGCCAGTCTAGATCTGGCACAGATGTCTGGGTGTGGAAAAATGGGGTGTGGAAGTACTGTTACTTTGGTTAAGTGATGCTCTTAGTGTTGCGCTGATATTGCCGATTCTTTTTTATATTTCTAAATAGATACATTGTATGTATATATATCCATTTTCTGAACTTGTAAC
>RQTK01000180.1:0-30232 GCA_003991915.1 Elysia chlorotica
AATTAAAGTCTTAGACTGTCTGTTTCTCTCTCTCTCTCTCTTTCTCTCTCTCTCTCTCTCTTTCTCTCTCTCTCTCCCTCTCTTTCTCTCTCTCTGTCTCTCTCTCTCTCTCACCATCCTCGCGTTTTATGATTTTACTTACTGCTTTAAAACCCTTTCCTGTATAGCTGTTATTAGTCAGCGCCACCTTGGATTACAAAGTTCAGCTTCCTCGTTACAGGGACATCAATGTTTGTTTATAATTGATTATAATCGTTCTTTCAGCCAAATGGGAGATAGGCATAGGGTTATAGGAAAAGCGTAGTAACTCACTGTCTATTTCTCGGAGATATAATAAAAACTCGTCCAGTTGTAGATAGTTAGATTCTTTAAATAATGGAGACTTTAAAAATACATTTTGGATAAACAAATTCACTAAGTAATGTTTCCAAGTATTTTGGTAAATTAATAAAAATAACCCAAACATCAACACCCACACATCACATTATACTTTTGGAACAAGAAAGACAGTCTTGGGGAAAAAGAAAAGAAAAAAAAGACAAAGAAGAATTCAAATTACGTTGCTTGATATTATTTTGTGCTTGGGTATCAACTAACAGCTCCCCCCCCCTCTCTCTCTCCCGCCCTGACTGACTGATGATATTTTATCATTACCGGGTATTTCTTCTGAGGAATAACATAATTACATTATGAATAAAAATGGCCATGGATGTAGACCAATGTACCGTACACAAGTAATAGAGCTAATGTAATACGAGACCTATGTACGAAAACAAGACACAATCAATATTTTATTTTCAGTATAACATTTTATTCTCGCCATAACCATCTCTATCTAGATCTAGATACTCCGGTTTAGACGTATCTAGTTGAGGAACGGTTAGTAATGCCAAGAAATAAAATGTGTGCTGACTGTAGGCCTAGAATAGCTTGAGTGTGATGATTTGAGACAGTGAGAGTTAACCCACATCCTAGTTAGTATAATTATGTTATTGGATTTGTTTTTGTCCTTCTTTATTTTATGGACTGATCATTCAGCCCAGCATGCTTTGCTATGGCCGGAGATACTAGTCAAGATCTAGACCCAGAGGCCTCCTCATTATCACAAGATCGAGTAACCTACCTAACTTAATTAATTTTTTTCCGGGCTGACTTATTCATAATCATAGTTCAGCTCCGTACTACCATAAATATCCGCAATCATAAAAAAAAAGAAAGAAACAAAACTTGGTTCGAACCCAAAGAAAGAGGAAGAAAGCCAGGACTAGTCCAACAAGTGTGGTGCAAGACAAACTTTATGCTTGCAAGAACTGCCTCAGTGGGGAATCCTGTGGTACTCTGGACCAGGAATGACAAACACTTTATATTAAGAATGATGACTAAGGTTCTGTTTTTAGCCGTTCTAGTCAAATTCAACCCACAATTGAACAAACTGCTGATGGGAAATGTAACTATAATTATTTTATAATGCTGTTTCTTATAATTAGAAAAGTGCTCTTTGTGGAGCTGAGGAAAATTAGCCATTTAAGATCACTCATTTATGAAGACGTCACCATCAAAAAACTTATTCGGTCTTCAAAATGGATTTTTGAAATACTCTTTTCACAGGTATGACGTGCGAAAAAGTAAGCAAATTTCAGAAAATTAAAAAAAAAACACGGGGCTAGACTTAAGAAAAAAATCAACACCGGACACACACATGTCAAAGTGCCAGTACCATTTATAAGATAGAAATACCATACAAGTCTTCCAGGCGTATCTCAGTAAGTTTGTCTGATTGCGAGAATAGTCAAAGTAACGGTGGGGATAAAGAACCTGTATTAATAATCAGGATAGTTCCCTTAAACATTCCTCGCAAATTGCTTTTGCTACCAGTTGGTTAGTTGGTGTCTGGTTGGTATCTCAGCGAATGCGTCAGCAACTGTTATCGCAGATGGGTATCAAGACTGATGTCTTACACATTTTAAACGTTTTTTACGTAATGAAAGAATACGGGATTTTTTCTCTGTGAGAGGAGTATGAGTCACCAAGGGTGATGTTAAAAAGATTGAAGACATTAACTCTTAATTTAAGTTCAAGTTCGCTTGTCAAGCAAGAGGGGTGTGTATTGCGAATCGGACTTGTTCTAGCCTCTGAAGGGGAAAAACCGCCCAAACGGGGAAATGTTTAGATCTACAAACTGATGACCCAGCCCGACTGTCGCTGGTGGGTAGGCTAGGGTTGGACTTGCGCTGGGACTTTTGGAACCATGAGATCAATATTGTTGTGGTTTATATGATAACAGAAGACAGAAAACAGAATCTTTATTCATCCCTCAAGGCAAAAATAAAATTACGCTCACTTCATACGACAGAAGCAATAACAAGCTTACATTGACAAGAAAATAAAAATGAAGTCAGAATTTTGACAAAAAGATTAGAACATCATACATAGTATAATATTTAAATAATAATTTATAATCGCAATATCACAGCTGAAAGTATGTATAGAAAATCTCATTTTCTGTAAACGCTATAAATTATACATAATATACACGTACAAAAATTGATGTACAGGTATATAAACGTACTTTAGTTAAATAAGTATGATAAAGAATATGTTAAAAGTGGGTTTCTGTGCTGTAAATATCATTTTTTTAAAGATAAAGATCTAGGCAATCTATCTCCAACCCGGTGTTCCTCCACTTTCTCTCTGCTTTGCGTCGTTGTCTCTTGGCATTTTTGATGGAGAGAGAGAACCGGAGTGACACAGGTCTCTCGGAGATGCGCCGTGTGACGAGTGGTGCGTGTTTGATTGTCTAGAGGTGCAAGAAGTGTTGAGTGTAGTTGCTCGGCGGTTATGATAATACTCTAGTGCCTCCTTAGTCCTTAACGTCTTTGACAACCGATGTTTCTATTATATTCTTAATTTCTTGACAGGGCTGTATGTTTCGATATTTTGGCGTTAGAATAAAACAAAGTCAAGAAGGAGCACGCAGTGGTCAAATAATTATTTGTTGATCAAGCGGGCACAACTTGGCTTCATCAGTCCGAAGTATGGCCAGCCCTTTGTGTTGGCCCTGACACCCTTTGATCAAGTCCGTGGTCCCTTAAATTTGATTTCAACCTTTTCGTGCTTGGAGACTCCGTGTTGTTAAATGATTGTTAAAATCGCCGGTGATAACGAAATGGCGACCTTTTTTCGATGACGGTGTATACCATAATTATTTTGAATATCGGCGAAAAAACTGCGACTGTTGATCTTGTGTTTTCAGCTGGAAGTAGGACAGTAAACACACACGGCAGTAGAGGTGGAGAACTGAGTTTCAATCGCACCTCAAAAGATGTAGGTGGTGTTGATAGGAGAGACGAATTTATCTTACAGGCAGGGAAACTGTGAGATCGAAAAACAAAAGCGATACATCCTACCGATTGACCTAGGCAAGGTCGTCATCTACAGTCATAACCAGGTGGTTTCATAAAAGAAATAATATGAACGTCAACGCATTTCTTTCGTAACTTAAACATAACATATAACTATTCTAAACTCTTCAATCAAACCTCGAATGGCTCTAGTCTTGTTTTTTGAACCATTTTGCATTCAGACATCGATCTTTAAAACTAGTAGTTTGTTCTTGAAATACATTTTGTAAACAAATACGCGTAGGGTTGGTTTTTATTGATTTTTAGATCAATGGGTTCGATTGAAAACATTGCAGGATATTTCAATTTCACAAAATGTATTTGAAAATGTGTTGCTTTTTCGTTTTGGAGTGTGCATAACTGGATCCAGCAAATCAATATCCATCAACGTGTCGACCACGTTCCAGCCTAGCATCCCATATAGCCAGGCATAAGACAAAACTCCTCGTTGCTGTAATGATCCAACGTTTTAATCGCCGATTTCCGGATTGCAGCTAGCTTTGTTTGGAAAATCCCTCCTCATTATCACAAAATGCACCATAAGCCTCGCAAACACGTTTTAATGAGAGCGTATTCATAGTTTGGGCTGTGCTATTCACGTTTTCTTTGCGTGGAATTACATGCCGAGTTAACATTTCGGTTATTATGGCGACGACCATGCACACAACCCTTAATATCTGCTGCGAAAAAAAGATTTTTAGTTATAAAAGAGAAATGCATTAGCTTGACCACGCATGCATGTTTGACACGTCCGTTAGAATAAAAATAAAATCATTTAAAATATCAGCGTTTTTTTCCTGCTATATTCTTTTTCTCCATATTGTGGAAAAAAACAACTAAATGCACCTTCAAAATGCTAGGAATGAAGCATTTTGAGTAATTTAATAAAACAATACTTAAAGTTATAAATCATGCCATTTTGGTTAGAAAAATGTCTATCTAATAATGAAATATGGCAAAGGTTCACATATAACAGATATATTTGAAAATGAATTTCATTTCAGAAATGTATTTAAATAATCACAAACTTAGTGATAAGATCTTATAAAGGTCCCCTGCTCAATCTTCAACAACATTACATTATTGGCATTTTCGTACAATTCTTGTTTGCCTGTGAAATAAAAAAGACGAAAACGAGATAAAAAATACAAATACAGATAAGGGCTGTTAAAAACTCCATTTTATTCTTAATATATACAATGCAGGTACATCTGATCCTTAATTCTTGCTTTAATCATAATTATTATTGAAATAAATTATCGAATACTAAGAGCTAAGCGAATTTGACCAAATGGCTAACGCTTTGTCCTATATACAAAAAAAAAAAATTCTCTAATTAGATAGGGGTGAGCTTAGGATGCTGGTTAAAGTACAAACCGAAGTGACTCTATAGTCTGTTTCTAATGATGGATATGTACCCTGCTTCGAAAGAACACTGATAAAAGAGAAAAAATACCGTTAGTGCGTGCAAAATAATGTTATTGCAGTTTGTTATAGTTACATGCAATGATCGGTACGTAACTATCGAAAAAATCATGGGCGGCCAGCATGTAGTAATATAAAAAAAACAAACTACAACACTATTTCACACCTCTCTCTATTATTTAACATGAATGATATTGTGATGTGTTATATTATTTCTTGGGGTTTTACAGTAACATCTGTTTTATGTTATACAGGTGGTTCCTTTTGTGTGTCAGGAAAAAATCCAGGCAGAGGACACAGATACTCGAAAAGAGTCACCAAATTTACTTATCCGCAATTTTTAAAGCATTAGAGGACATGTTCCTGTTTAACTCTATGGATTATTAATGTCAAAATTGTTCTAGTCTTAGAATTACCCCCCCCCCCCCAAACCTTACCATTCTTGTTTTTTTTGTACACACTACATGTCTAATTTGAAAATGTTATGTATATCAAGGTCTGTCGTAAGCCAATCACCAGATGTCTTTTTTGCCCTAGTGACTTTTAGTGTGAAAAATTCTGTTGGGGTAACCTGACAATTTATGAACAGGTTTATGAGCGGTCAGTTGGTCGCTTTTCCGTCAGTGGTTTGCTGGACTGCCCGTTGGAATAAACGCTCGTGTTCTACCGGTACATAACACAAGGGCGTCTTTCATGCGCTGGAAAATCCAAAACGTGCCATACCGGCATGTGTTTAAGGTTTTGATGTGTATCAAGCGCGGTCGAATTAAAAGCATCTGGGGCCGTACGTACAACTTTGCGATGGCTTAAGACTCATCGTTAGCCTTCTTATTGGCATATAATTCTTTTACGGCCAGTCGTACGTTGCCGCCACGTTGTACTTATCGGCCCCTTATCTTGGTAAGGGTGTCTCTTAACCAAGATACATAGTTATCTAAGGTAGTAGTGCTGTTGTACTTTTTCAAGCGGTAGAGCGTTGGTCTCCATATTGGAAGGTTCTCGGTTAGAATACCACGACCAGTCAAAAACGTATTTGCTCAATTTCGTCGCCTACTGTTTGGGTCTCCTCCGTCATGTCTCGTATAAAATTGCCAGACATCAGTGTTGGGACTCGTCCACAAAAGCTTAGTGCTGACGTTGTACGTTAAGCAAAAAAGCAAACAAATAAAACTGATGTGCTTTTTACTTAAATCTCGGAACAAGGGCCCTATTAAAAAGTAAAAATTAGTGTTCGTCTTGGGTCTGTAGCTATAACACCATTATGTAAAAAATATCCGTACACCTTTAACGACTCCATAAGACATAACCAAGAAAGACTAGCTAGATATCTAGATCAAAATTTGATAAATTATTGACAATGCTAAAGTTTCAATATTGATTCTAGGGGCGGTACGTACAAACATAGCTATAGATTTTCACATATCGTAAGCGTTCTTTATCACACATTCTAACGACGAGTCGTAAGCTACTGCGACGTTGTACTTTCAGCCCTAGGGGTCATTAATGAAACGCTGTGGACATCTTACAATTTGTCTCAAGATATAAGAATAAGAAGGCTTACGACGAGTCGAAGCTCCTAATCTACAATAGACTGATTAGTTGGGGTAATCTTCTATTTTGGCTCATGGGTCTCAACTAGAAGTTAAAAAAGGAGAACATTTCTAGTTCTCCATACCAATCCGGTTTAGCATCCAGAAAACAAAACAAAACAAAACACAACACCAAGACTTTCGTTGGATGTTTAGGACTGCACTCTGGTTATATTTTCAATATCTTAAAATTTTTTATGTTTTTTTTAGTGGTTCAGCAAAACTGGTCCCAAACTATTTTTTGACTAGTTGTATAGCTTTGGTGACAAAACAACAACATAATTTTTGGTCCTTTTTGTGTCTTTAGGAACAGCCTCTATGTTTCAATGTTTAATTTTAATGGGTTGAAAAAGTACCGAACATGTTGACACGCGTTTCACTGCATTTAGTAGATAGATTGTCCTTCATGTGAATCAGTTTCACCGTATTTATATGAATATCGGGGGGGGGGGGGGGGTGGGGGGCGGGGGGGCGGGCCGAACTGGTTCAAGTGGTAGAGCGTTGGTCTCCAGTGTCCCTGCACCGAACATATGGAACAATCTATGACACATACTCAGAAACCACTTTTAACAGGCTCTTAAAAACGCATTCGTTCGATCACTTAGCTTATGCAAAATAATCATGTTTCTTGTTTTAATGAATGCTTTTTGATTGTTCATAATATTACATGTGTTATTTATTGCCTTGTGTCATATCATTTTTGAATGATGTTTTAATGAATAGAAGCGCCAAGTTGTAGTTGAGTTGGTTTAACGTCCAACATCAGCACTTTATAGGCTATATTGTGGACGGGCCCCAAGACTGCCAATTTTACGTGCTGCCACGCACGATACAGGGTGGGGATACCATGACTCTTGTCTCAGCTGGTCACTTTAAACTGACACCGACCCAACCAGTAGGGAGCGAAATTACCAGGGCTCTAACTACGGACCTTTTGCGTCGGAAGCGCCGAGAGCTGAGTTTATTGGACATACACTCCAAAATCAAACTATTATTGAAGTGGTCAGCTCCGGAGAGGGAGGGGGAGAGAGAAAGAGAGAAATGGAGGAAGAGGGGGGAGAGAGAGAGAGAGAGAGAGAGAGAGAGAGAGAGAGAGAGAGAGAGAGAGAGAGAGAGAGAGAGAGAGAGAGAGAGAGAGAACTTACTATATTTCTTGAACAAGATCTAAATTCATAGATTTATGATAACGAGCTAACATACGGGTTTTGTTTCCTAAAATCTAAACGAGATATAGATAGATGAACTTATTTAGATGTACCGTAGGTTTAAGACCGAAAAAGCGATGAGTGTGACTCTGTGGCTGTAAGGATGTATGTAGATGGTAATTCCTCATGCGGACACCAAGAAAGAACGCAGGCCTATACAGTAGTTTGCTTAATAGAGTTTCTCCATTAGCTTTTAAGAGAATGTAGAACTACATGATTCCTATTCCTATATTCAATTTAAACCTTTTATATCTTTCTGCGAGATATCAACGTCATACTGCACTTATATTCTTCTCTTAATGGTCCTCTTGTACTGCTACTAGGCCTGCTGCATTTACTCACTCCTCCCGCGACTACTATTACCACTACCTCTGCTGCTACTGCTACTACTACTACTGCTACTACTACTACTACTACTACTACTACTACTACTACTACTACTACTACTACTACTACTACTACTACTACTACTACTACTACTACTACTACTACTACTACTACTACTACTACTACTACTACTACTACTACCACTAGAATCTCATAGGTTAAAATATTATTGCATTATAATAAAAAACAAACAAACAAAAAGCAAAAACAACAAAGAAGAGTAACAACAAAAAAACAAAAACATTTTCCTTATTACCATTGGCTAAGGAGCCATTCTCCAGTGGCGGCTGGTGCCTTAAAAAACAAGCCGGGCACAGTGGCAGTTTCACCAACAAAAAAAAGTATTATCAATATGTAATCCCCCGACTTGCTTACAGAACAAAATTAAGAATAAATCTTACGCTAAACGAATGTATTAACTTTCTGCAACAACACCGTTAATAATAATAATAATAATAATAATAATAATAATAATAATAATAATAATAATAATAATAATAATAATAACAATAACAACAATAATAATAATGATAATAATAATGATAATAATCATAAGGTGCCAGTGAACTGGACAAAAAACAAAGCTACATTCATGCAAAATTTCAAGAAGATCGGTGATCTCGATAATCCTGAACAGGTGAGCAAAAATTGAGCTTATTTTTTTGTTTTGTAATATACTAATTGAGATTCCGTTCCCTGAATGTGCGAATAATGTTTCATGACCATTGTCGCATTCAGTCAGCTGACATACATCTGGGATCAGACGCAAATAGGAGCAAAATGTTCCATAAAGTTAAACGGAGACGAACAGCAGCTGCTAAGCAAAAAGTTTAAAATATTAAAGAAAAAACATTGCCGATGATTTTGTTTTGTTTGCAGCTTCCTTTATCATTTTTATTTTCATTACAATCCTTGCCTCAAGATCGTCATTACGTCACCGTTATTGTTGTGTCGATCGCACAGCCTCTAAAACTGTCCAAGCAGCTGCTCACACGTTCGCGGCTTTCGGTGACCGATAGGCATCACAGGATAGGACCTGGCGACGGAGAGAGGGAGAGAGGGAGAGAGAAATAGAGAGGCAGAGAGGCAGAGAGAGATTATTTTATCGTTGACGGATCCCAGTTCAAGCAGCAGAAAAGTTTGGCCAACTCTAAAGACTTGCTACCCAACGGTAGTGTACAACTCTCTGGCTGGTAAGTGGTAAGTAAGTGGGAAGCGGTGGATTCATTGTTTCCGATAAATTAAACATCTAAATGAAGTAATAACTATGTGAGCGAGATTGATCTAGCCGGATCGTCTCAACATGAATATAATTGAAAAATATTTTTAAATCGATAGATTTGTTGATGTTTATCATTCTGTAAAGGATATAAAAAAGTATAAAAAGGTAAAGAGCGGTATCTGTCTAAAATCCACAATGTTGCGAACTCTAATCTCTCGCGTCTTGCTTAGTTGTTTCGGATTAATAAGGTCTGCGAACTCATTCTGGGTAACCCTGAGTTATGTTTATAGAACCATCAAGCATAGGCCAAACGATGTAACAACAGAATATATTTACTGGTCTTAAATCGAAAGAAATGTGCAAGGTGTACTTCCATCACAGTTATTTTACTACGCTCATATAGGAATAATGCTATAGTTTCACGGACATTTTCTTCAGACCTGAAAATACCTACAACCAAAGGGGAAAAAAACGTTTTGCACAAATCTCGATATGAGATTGAAAATCTTAGGTCTTATCTTGTACAGATCTATATTTTAGATTTGGATCGAGCTCTCCCCGAGACTCTATAGATTAATGATTGATTGTATTATTACTATTAACCAGCTATTGCATTAAAATAATAAAGCGTGCATCGTGCAAGCGGTAAAAATGTGTCTAGACCCGCTGACTTCTCTTTTTTCCGCTTAGATTTAAATCGTTTTTCGGATTTTTTTTCACTGACCAGTGAAACAAATTTAGACTTATGTATTGATAGGCCACTATCTACATCGCCCCGTTTTTATTAGCATAATGATGTGCAATTGCTATTTATGTTAATTCATCAATTTGTAACTTTGATTTGATGCAAGCTTTCAGACCAAATCGTTTAATATTTCTAGATAGGACTGGGTGCTCAAATCTTTAATCGCATTTGTGACCAGGCTTGCTTGATTAAAGAAATCTTATATGCTCACGTTCAACTTCACTCTATGGTTCTGAAACTTGGCCTTGACAACAGAAATAGAAGGGATAATCGCCTCTGAGATGTGAAGCCTCTAAGATGTGGACACAGATAAGCATAATTATAGTTGTGCGTCAGAGACGGAGAGAAAAAAAAAAGCAGGGGTTCTTATTAAAGTAATATCCATATTCAACATAAATCAACATTACTGTTACAAAACGAATGGAAAAAGATTTTGTATCATATCAGAAGACACGACAGCGTACAAAAGAAAATCAATGCAGGGAATGTTGTAGATGGTAAACGCAACCATCGTAGAAGAAGTTAAAACCAGCTGAGAAGCATAGTAAATTGTGTTGATGTGTCCGTCAATTGCTCAAAGACACCTAGGGGCAGAAATAAGTGCTGGGCAATCATCTCCAACGTGGCGTGTGTCATGAAATAGATTGAAAATGTTTTTTTTTTAATCCATCATATCACGAAGTTCATAGCTTCGAACAATGCGCGGCTTTCTGTTAGAGCAGAGATGGTTTTTTTCCTTATGTATGCCAGAGCATCCTTATACAATTTTAAAACTTTAGAGCACTGTAGCGAATATGGAAACTTAATTGAATAAAAGAATAATTAAATAAAAAGACAATCCTGGTAAAAAACTTTTACGGCCAATACGCCGCCGAGAACTAGTTTAAAACAGCAAGAAAAAATACGCTCTCGGCCAGATTCCATTCCGCTTTTTCAGTCCACCAAACAGAATATTTATTTGAAATATGGAGATCTAAGTGAATTCTTGTTTGGCAATACTCGTACATTGGTTTGTCTGGGCTGATGCAAACATAATTAGAAGGAAGATAACTCTAGTCAGGGCACAACAACCTCTTTGCCCATTTATCAACATACAGTTCAGAAACATGAGTTGTGTTTATTCTTCTCCCATTTTTGTATCGAACCTTACAACAAGGCTCAGTACAAGGCAGAACCGATGCTTACATCAAATTAGCCTTTCTGGTGAAAAGCTTTGTTTATTGTATACACTGAGCCTGCGAACATTGGCCTACCTTTACTTATATTAAAACTGTGTGGATTTCATATAAAGTTAGACCTGTGAACCATTCGGCAACTGATGTCAGGGCATGGAATACCAGAGCTCGAAAGTGTATATGCCCCAGATGCTGTCATTTATATGCCCTCAGGAAAAGCAGTAGAAGAGGCCTTTTCTGGTTGATATACACGAGTAGCTCGATATTGAACAGCAGCCATAACTGACAAAAATAGACAATTGCTCAGGCAATTATCGCTTTTCATCATGTTTTATTTGATTAGCTATTGGAGAAATGATATCTGCAGAAGTTGTCGCATCAAGTCAACAACATAATCGGAATAACAATGGTAAAGACATTGAGTGTATTTTCTATGCTATAATCAAAGTTTTGTGGATTTCCATGTTTGATCTCACCAATTATTAAAAAAAAAGACGTTAATAACACAGTTATATCATGCTAATGCGATTATTTTTCCCTGCTTTTCGGAGTCCAATAATGACGTCTTTGTATGACGTAGACGTCCATCCGATGCCGCAAACATTCTAGTTTCTACCTTAAAATGTCATTTTTGGACCAATACTAAATCTGTTGATCGTACGATAAAAATTTTTTTAAATAATTAGAATAAAGTTTAAGATATTTTCGGAATGTCTAGACTCTACTAAGCGCTTGATCTCAAGTCTAGTTGAACATTTAAAATCCATGAACAACATTACAATGTTAAAATAATTGCAAGGATTAATGTAGCACCCTAGGAATAATTAGTTGGTTAAAAATAAATAGGCATCGATGAGATTATTTTGAATGTACGTATTTTTCTATTTGATATAATTGATAAATGGCACCGTTTTATGTGAATAACAACAAAAGTATTAATTGCATATCACAACGTTATTCTCCTGAAGTTTACGTTTTTGGATTATAAGTCTTCAAATACGGCTGTAGTGAAGTTAAAGTAGCATAGAAGACAATTAAAAGGTGAAGAAAACGAAAGAAAAAGAAAAACAAAATTACAGAAGAAACAGCAACTTCCATTTCTAAAAATGTTGCCCAGAACTAGGATTTACAACACTGTCCCCAATGTGGTCTACCAGAAGAATTCACAGAGGGCCAGACAACATTAACAAAAAACTAAAACAAAACAATAGCAACAACAAAAAACAACAACATAACAAACAACAACAACAACAACAACAACAACTAAAACAGATTATAGTGATAACACTGACTAATACTATACTTTTAATAAAAAAATTGAAAAAAAAAGAGTTTGAAATAAAAGCACTCCTAATAACATACGCTTAGCTTTGGAAAAAGGCTAAATGCAGATTATTAAAGTAAAACAGGGTGTTCAATCTACAATTATAAAAAGGGCGCATTATATGCACTCATAAGTAGCACGTGTAATGTTACATAGACATTAAAGATAAACATTATAACATAGTATATTACATCAAGTTAGTGAGATTTGCCACCCACAAAATCATGGCAAAATAATACACGTTTCTTGGACAGTGCCTGCTAGGTTGCGTAGGAATATAAATTGTAAAAAAAAATCCTAGACGATTCAATACTAAAAAAAACTTACTCTACAATGGATTCTTCAACCCCACATTTTTCAAGGACACACAGCTTGCATAAAACACATCTCTGTAACAGTTCAAAATGGTTATATAATCAAGAGAACCAGCATCATTATTTTAATTCAAAAACTAGTTTGCATAATATTAAACTCTACATATGGGTTTGTAACAACACGGATATTCAAAGTACATGTAATAACAGCGACCCTCAGTTTTATCCTTGTACTTAACCATAAACTCCACCAAGCTTGTTTACTCCCAACTCAACAGCAACCCATATTAAGACATCAATTTGGCTCAGTCCAAAAAATAGCACAACTACATGTGTTTACTCTTAATATAGATGCACCCACAACTGTTGAGCGATCCCATTTAATTGGTCTCAGGGAAATAGAAGTTATCTGATCTCCGAAACACTATGCGTGGTCCTAGGTGTAACATAAACTTGTTATAACTGTAATTCAACGTAATTCATCCCATTGTGGTAAGGCGAACAGTTTCAAGCATTTAACTACAACATCAACCCAGACTGTGATGTGCAAACTTCAACAAACAAGTCACAAACAGACCCATCTACCAAATCAATCAGAGTTAGCAGACACACGAAGAAAGCATCATGTTACACCATACGTAAAAAAAACCACTAATGTTATTCAATAACATTTTAACAATTAAAACTCTTGACATTAGATATCGAAGAATTATAAGGTAATGAAAAAAATGACAACTGAACCTGAACTGGATGTAGAAACTAGCAATAAATATTGGCACGATAACATTCCCATGACAGTTCTTTCCCATCTTACAAAACCGGGGGTCACTTTTCTGAGAATTCCAGCTAGGGCTAAACTTTGCAGTAAAACACGGGAATATGGCACCACCCTAACCCTCTACCGCCGAACAGCCTGTAAACAAGTAGTACTATTCTTGTTCCTTTTGGAATGGCATAGCCCAGAGTCAGATGGATTACTGGGTGGTACCAGCGGAATTTCTGGCACTGGCAGGATGGACCTACTGACACGGTCCAATAATTATGCCATCAGCGCCCACAGCCTGGGGCGTCGGTGCTGGGCTAGGGTTCGTGCATTGTTCAGCACAGCACAGCTAAACTAAGTGGTAAAGACTTAAACAGCGCAGATTTACTAGACACGGACCCTAAAACTGGACACTAAAATGATGTTCAAGGTTAATGGAGGTGACAGAAGTGAACTTTGACCAATCCTTGGCCCGAAATTAACTCGCTGTTCATAAAAAAAATTGTAAGTGTCAAATTGAACTAAATTACCGGAAACATGCTATGGCAACATAATTACGCCAATGATACAAAACAAAAATCAGGTACAATGTGTGAAGTATAATGTCATATGAATTTAGACCTTCAACTGAGGGTACATTTTTCTATAAACACAACACGTACCCGTGGCCTTGCTGTGGTTACTGTCTACAGTTGGAAAGAAATTTAAGCAATATTCTTTTTAATGGTGGTTACTCAGTAAGTGGCGTCAGCTGAGAGAAATACGTTGATGCTTGACTTACTTGACTTATTTGCCTTTCGCATCCTGGTCATCACATCGGGACGCCTCAGCAATCTCTTCAATTTGCTTGATGAGCGATCTCAATTGATCACGTTCCTGTGCTAGTGAACGTATGTGGTTCAAGTCTTGAGTCGTTTTCAGTGAAAGATTGTGGGTGCGTGATAGGTCTTTGTTGAGGATCACTGGTAGGGTTGTAGTTGGTCTTCCCCTAAATCCCTTTTCGAAGCGGGTGAAGTATAGCTTCATGGCCTTGTTCGCTGGTATATCTTTATCTCTGCGCAAAGTATGGCCTAATAGGTGCCAACGGCTTTCTACTATGTGGGTGGGTAAAGGTTTTTCCTCGCATTTTTTGTATAGCGATTTGTTGGAAATTTTTGTACGTTGATACTCAGCTTTGCTAATCCTTTTGCACAACCTTTTATAAAACAGCGTTCTCTATCCAGTCTCCATAATTCAACCATTAACATCACTGCTAGGAATGAGTGCACTGCTCCTGTCTTATTGCTGCTGATGTTTATAAAAGAAGTCGGTCAAGTCCCAAGCAAGTTTTATCATCTAGCACAAAACCAAACATCACAGCTTTGCATTTTTATTCATGTTGTAAATTATCTTTGATTTAGCATAGAGTTTCTTGTTCACTTTGCGTGACATTTATTTTTTGCAATTCGCTTGCTTCAATCCCACCTTCCTTCACCCCCACCCTCACTATCTTGAAAATTAGCTTCGTGCTAGCTTCGACCAAGCATTAGCTAAAAAAATTTAATGTTTCACGCAGAAAACCTAGTGACCTAAAACAACCATACATAATTATGGATCAATAACAAACAGCCAGCAATTTACAAGAACGAAATATTACACCTTAAAACTAATTGCTTGGGATTCCGATTACCCCGGCTTCGGTACATTCACACCAAAGATTCTCGTTCGAGTATCCACCGCACGAATCTGTGCCTATTCACACCCATCGTCTAAATAATCATCTGTGCGTGTTCGTGCGTATTTTAGGCCTAACCAATACTGAACTGAAGGTTTAACTGTTGTCAAAAGAAAAAAAAATATGGGGAAAAAGGAGGTATGGGATCAATCCAATTTTGGTCGAGAGGGAATTATAATGCGAGTATCATCATCTGCTACCCCAAATTTTGTCACATGAAGACAAATATTTTTTTTGCACAGTGTCGATAAGGTTTTCATTGTCGGTAGTTGCCATTGTTGATTTGTAGAGCCAAGCTACAAATACCATTTGCCTTTTTTCTTCTTAACAGTTTTTATCAAAGAACTGTCTCTTCTAGTTTGATCGCTTATCCTTCCATAGGCCCTATAGTAGTGTAGGCCCTATACCTTGATAAACTATCGCACCTTTCTAAAGAAAATCGATACTTTAAATTATAGATGTATAGCTGTAGGTGTTTCATCGGTTTGCTGGTGCTCGGCCATACAAAGAACTAAAAAAAAAAACAAAAAAACGCATGGTTGATTTACGCCTCATTAATGATGCAGGTTCAGTGCTCACTCTACGGCGCGAGGGAATATGGCAAAAGTTTTAGAGCTTTGGTATTTCACTGGAAAAATCACTGAATCGAAACCACGATCGCTCAAAAACTTGTTTGTCCGATTTCGTCCCCAACCGGCTAGCTGGGTGTCAGTATTATGACTGTGACCGGCTAAGATTTGAGTCCAGGTGGAACCCCCACACTGCCTATGTGTGTAGCACATAAAATTGTCAGAGATCAGTTTTGAAGCACGTATACGATATAGTCTATATAGAGCGGATGTCGGACGTTAAGCAGATCGGCACATGGAGACAGAGCAGGTATACCATGATATCTATCTCAGCCGGTCGCAATATATTAACACCTACTCAACTTTGAGTGACTAGGATTTGAACCCAGGACCTCCTATATCGGTCGGTGTCAGTATAATGTGACCGGCTGAGACAGGAGTCATGGTATCCCCGCCCTGTCTCGTGTGTGGCAGCACATTCAATTGTCAGACGTCCGTCTTTGGGTCCGTCTACAATATAGCCTATAAAGTGCTGATGTTGGACGTTAAAACCAACTCATCTCCAACTCAACTCGTGTATCGAAAGCTGGCTGATTAGCACCAGACCCTACTCGCTTCTTCATCCTTATGAGTTAAAAATTTAGTTTTAACAATGCCATTAGCCACCCCAGTGTAGTAGTCAGATGGTTACTGAAGGGATAACAAACTTCACAAGTTGAACATCCTAGTAATGCGTCCATTACGTGCTGTTATAGAATCAGAGATATTGTGATCTGAAGTACCACTACAGTATGCAACACTCTATTGTAGAGAAAATGTCGACAAAGCCGGGTGAGTACAGGATAATGTTCCTTGTCAAGATCCAAAGGAGGACAATAAGAAGGAAATGGTGCCACAAACACGTTTAATCGGTACATTTTTTCAATGCTTTGAAGTGCCTTTGAAATTATAAAATAAACAACAACAATCATAACATCACAATCACCAAAAGAAATTATACAAAAAAAAAAATTAAAAAACGTAAAAAGATAAAAAACAACAAAAAAAAAAAACAAAAAAAAAACAACAACAAAAAAGCAACAGCACTAAACGTAAAAACCAGAACACATTACGGGAAAATTAAAGCGCCAATGACTTTTTCTCTCCTCCATTGTTTTCCTACATTGATTTTTTCTAGTATTTTGATGATACGCCCACATTTCTTTAAAAAACTTTCCCTTTCACAAACATAATTATTCCTAATTCTCCTAGTTACTTTTTCCCGTTTTATCAATTTTGCACTGGAGACTTTATTAAACACATTCTCTTTTTATTGTAATGGAAGCTGGCCACACGTTCATAATTCTCTCTCTATATATATATATACCAGCACGTGTCTAGCCTAACTGTATTGCCCATGGGTGGTCAATGAACATGTGTCCATGTCAATGTTACACCCCTCTCTTTCATCATCAAATATCTGCCATTGTAAATCCTCAGAAAATCATCTCTCCAATTTTCAGTGTCGATGACTGTTTTGAAGTTTTCAAATTAATTTGTTAAAATTGATCTTTTCCTCAGGATAAGATTTTATTATCGTAACTTCTACTGCAAGAAGTGCAACGGAGCTATGAAAATAGACCCTCGACTAAGAGCATTTTTTACTATTTAAAAGTATCCTGGAAAACAAATGTTACTTTAGTGAATAAGGGGGGCGCGGTGGATACCAACTTTGTGTAGGCAAACGAGCTGTCTAAACACAGAATTCGATTTGCCACAAATATGAATATGAACGATATTTAGTCAGTATAAAGGTCATGCATCAGTCTTAAATAACCATAAAAACAAAACCAAGTTTGTACATTACACTAAGAAAAACTGAACTAGGGCCTACTCAGTATGAGAATTATGAACTTAAACTGCTATGAATTTTGTCTTGTTGTCTTGCAGAGTCCAAGCGGCTATACTCGCTGGTGCGAAATTCAAGGATGGGTGTTCAATAATTGAATAAAGCCCGTAGCTAATTCACTTTGAATCGGAGTAGCGGGTTATGTCCAATACTCTGAGGCTATTACCGACTTACAAGAGAATTCCCAAGGGGACATCTTTTGCATTGCCATCAGCATGAAGAATTCAAAGGAGGTATACCAGCTGTGAATGCGAGCAATGTTTTTGGGGCTTTTAGAACACCATGAATAATTATGGAATGAGAAGAGTGGATTTCCGCAACAATTATGTTAGTATGGAAATCAGCACTTCCTACAGAGGAGTGCAAAATGCTGAGCTGATTTTAGTTCAAAGAGGATTATATTTCACTGCAGATAAGTACTGAAAAATGCAAACTTCTGTGGTTGATGTGCTTAAACTAGATGATTGTTATGGACCATTCTGGAATACAAGTTCCTGTATATGGAGGCAATAAGCCAAGTATATTGTTTTCTTGCACTTATAAAAACATCTTGTTATTATAATTTATAAGCTTTAAAATCCTATCAATATAAAAGTATAGGTAAACTGCCATATAATAAAGACCTCGGCTTGTTTGTTTTAAGTTGCATCGAAATATTTATTTCAAAATATTTACAAAAAGATCTGGGTTTTACAAAAGTTGTCCGTATTGTTCTTTTTATTAATAAGGCTATTGACCGAACAAAAAAACAACTTCATATAAAAGAACAACGTGATTTTTGTACTTGAAGTTTTTACTTTTAGAAAAATGCCACAGTATCATATGGAGAACAATGCAAGATATTTACAGAAAACAGTTAAGCTTAAGCCTAGACTAAGCCTCTTGGTTCCCTGTGGAACATAATTATAACCGAAGAAACTCGCCGCCACCGAACTCGTTCTGGCTAGTTGTCTTCAGCTCAGCTTGTGTGGCACCAGCGCATTTATCTCGGCATCGGTGTTTCGTCGCCAAATATGCTTCGGGCGGTTCACTAGGTGATTGTTCTTCAGGACTTGCCTTTTGATATTAGATCATAGACTTTGGAAAATGTATCTATTTCAGCCCCATTTGCGCTTAGTGAACTCCGTTTCGATGGTAGTTTGGTAGGGTAAAAAAAAAACCCGGAACATTCATAGAATTCGCAGGTCACAATGCAGGGGACTATAGCTATAACATAATTTATAAGACTCACTGCCAAGTTATTAAAACTTAGTATTTTTACTCGGGGCACGCAAGGGAGTGTCTTTGAAGACTCTAGTGCGTCAGTATTAACCCTACAACCACAATGAGGTACCAACTCTTAAACGCCAGCATTTTGTGAACTTTTCAATCAACTTAAAAACTGATTCAACCTCAATAAACACAGGGGTCAAGTTTTCTTCAGACGAGAGAAAGAGACAAAGCAATGCTTTAAGCACATTCTTGTTTTCTCTTTACAGATATGAGCAGTGGCGGCGAAAAACCAACTTTTCACCTCCAAGATTGAGACTGAAGTACCAGGCATTCTTTCACTGCACGGAGTTGTAACTGGGGTGTTAGGCACTCTTTTACCAGAGAAGGTGAAATATTGAGAGCTTTCACAGGACGAATTTTGTGTGTATGGGTTAGGAGAATAAAGACGGTTCCATCATTCTTTAAACCTTAGTAAAAAAGCGGTCTGAAAACCACCCAACCGCCTTAATTTCAAGAGAGAAAAAGAGTGGACACGCGTCACGCTAGCAGCTCCCCGTATCAATAACATTGCGAGCTGTTTTTGTGAGACCTCTTGCTAAAAACTATACTGTCTCGTTTGATACTCAAATATCAGACATTGTACCACTAGACGGGCTTTGTGCAGAAATACCAGATACATGTACTAACTTGGGAGTGAAACATCAGCTATACGGTCAATCAAGAGGTTGAATAGCCAAATACATGTACATGTACCAGCAATTTATGCATTGGACTGACTGATATGGCAGAGATATACACAGCATCCTGTTGACATTGACAATAATAATCAAACTCAGTCATCCAACAGTGGAAATGGCATCTGCAGCAGCTCTCGGCGACACACAGGCTGTTCTAGGCAACCTGAGCAATTCTACGGACAACGCACCTGGAAATGAAGTGCGTGGTTCGGATCCTGAGAGGACTATCTTTGTGGAGGTAAGACTTGATGCAAGAATGGAATTATTAGATAATCGCATGACTCAAGCTAAATCCGCCACTAAAATATATGAACAGGCGCTTTGGTTTTGCCAATTCTAAATTTTGGAAGAGAATTTTGTGATGAGTTTCAAAATGTTGCGCCTATACTACACGCAGGTTTTCGTATTATCAATTATATTGTATGGGTAACAAGTAAAGTTCTAATTTTATGAATGGATATACAGAGATCAACTTAGTTTTCGGGGGTTTAGAGAGAGTTCCTAGCTGGCTGATGTCGCAGAAAGCTAGATTTCTCTTTGGTAGGCCTCTTGTTTTATCCCACTATCGAGACAAAAATCTCAGATTGTATAGATAGATAGATAGATAGATAGATAGATAAATAAATAGATAGATAGATAAACAGTTAGATAAATAGATAAATGGATATATATATATATATATATATATATATATACACACATAATATCTAGGTGTCTATTTATCTATCTATAATAAATAGATGGACGATAGGTAGATGTATGGATAGATGGATAAATAGATAGATGAATAGCTATATATATATCAATAGATGGGTGGATAGATAGATATATAAAAAGAGTGGATAGACAGATAGATAGGAAGAAGAATAGATTGATAAAAAGCGAGAAAATGGAGAGAAAGAGATAAAGATAGAGAGAAAGGTAGATAGATGGATGAAAAGATAGATAACCAAGAAAATAATTCAGTAGATAAATAAATCTACCAATTGATCAAGCACTTTGCTTTTCAAATAAATCATTAATTTAGAATTTGAAGAGTGTTGAAGAGCTTACCTGCCTACTTTCAATATAATTTCCTAATTTCCTACTAAGCTTTACAGACAAACAAGGATTCATAATAATTTTAATAGAATAGTTTTCAACATGCTTAACACTACGTTTGTAGGATAAACACTATCTTTCCCCTTAATCACCTTTTATGGTGAAAAAGAACTTTTCAAAATTAATGGTTATAAGCTTGAATGTTATTATTGGAATGTTTTGAAATACGACGAAGCTTCTTAGTCTTGTTATTGTCAAAGCAAGGACACCACAGTAGGATCAGACAGCTTTATTGTTTAGAGTTTGGAAAATCAAACAGAGAATTATAAAAGTACATTTTCAAGACCTGAATCCTCGGCATCTGGACTGCGGCATAGATCTAAGTATGAATAATTTAAATCGATTCAACAAAAAGTCCATTAAAACCCTCTGCGTGTCTGACGTTCGCACGAGTGAAAATAATTGATATTGGAAAACAGTCAGGAAAGAAAAGCGAGGCTCGTAGAGGAATAAAAAAAAAAAACAGCACAAAAATTGCAAATGACATCTATATTTTAAGAAAAAAAACATTGTTAAGTACTTATAGACTATTAGAAGTACGTTACAAACTTATTCCAACAAGAGCCCATTTTATCAATTGAAGACAAAAAGAAAAGATAATGATGATGGAACATAAAACTGTTGGTGATGATAAGTAATTGTGCTGATTATGGTGATGATAACTGTAGAGATGCTGCTGGTGGTTTTACCTTTTCTTTGTGAGAGTTCTATTTAAGTTATAATAGACTCGTTCATGCGAGTGAAAATAATTGATATTGGAAAACAGTCAGGAAAGAACAACGAGGCTCGTTGAGGAATCAAGTTTAGAACTTGGTTTCATTTCCACCTAGTACATAACACAAAACACTTCAATGATTGAGGCGAGATTGTTACACTGAAAATAGCCATGCTCATCAACGCCCCTTCAGTACTCAATCTGTCTAACTTTCTAAAACAATCGCACGCGTATGATTTTAGACACACCCACCCACATACACCCACAAGACAGGAGAAAACTAGAAACACCGGCAGTTCGCATGCAACAAAGTCGGATCGTGCCAAATGAGCAATGCTCAATCATTGACCTTTTAATTCGTATATTCTTACGACTCGTCGCAACCTTTTAATTCGTATATTCTTACGACTTATGGTAAGCCTTCTAATTCGTATATTCTTAGGACTCGTCGTAAGCCTTCTAGTTCGTATATTCTTACGACTCGTCGTAAGCCTTTTTATTAGCACATTCTTAGGACTCGTCGTAAGCCTTCTAGTTCGTATATTCTTACGACTCGTCGTAAGCCTTTTTATTGGCATATTATTATGACTCGTCGTAAGCCTTTTAATTGGTATATTCTTACGTCGAGTTGTAAGCTAGCGCAACGTGTACTTGCAACTTCTGAGACTAACTGGTATAATTATTATTCAACTATCATTAAAAACCCTCAACCCATTCTTCTTTGTTCAACTAACTCTCCCCATCTAAAGTAACTAACCTCCCATCCTTGTCTTCACTACACTCTTTGCCTTCATGTAAACCCCTTCTTCCTTGATCTAGGACCGTAAATACAACGTTGTGGTAGCTTGCAATGCGTACTTTGAACGTATTGAGACGAACTGGTACGATTGTTATTCAGCTATAATTAAAAATCCTCAACCCATTCTTCTTTGTTAGCTTGCAAGTCGTCGTAAGAGCATGCGATAAAGAAGGCTTACGACGCGGTCTAAGCTACCGCAACGTTGTACTTACAGCCCCTTGTATAGCCTTATGCTGAAATATGTGGGCAATAATTATGTGCAGACAATAGATTTTCATTCAGTTTGCGAGAATCATCCCAGACTTCCCATGGAGCTAAGGGTGGGCATGCTGAAACCTCCACGAGCTGATTCTATCTAGTTCTTTTGTTTGGGGGGTGGGGGCGGTTGTCCTGGGGTAGAACATCGGCTTCCGACGCAAAAAGGTCTGGGTTCTAGCCCTGGCGATTTCGCTCCCTACTCCTTTCAGTTTAATGTGATCAGCTGGGGCAGGACTCATGGTATCCCGACCCTGCCTCGTGTGTGGTAGCACATAAAATTGTCAGACGCCAGTATTGGGGCCCGTCCACAATATAGCCTATGTATGGCTGATGTTGGACGTTAAACCAACTCAACTCAACTCAACTTCTTTTGTTTACTTCCTATATTTCTCTTCTGCGGATAACCTCTAAAATAATAGTGTAGTCTAAAGTCGGGTTTCATTTATTTTGAACTCAGAAGACTGTGCTCTGGCTCCGTGTTCAACATAAATCAACGAAGACTTCTGACAATTCTACCCACAAAACACACGGTGTTCTACTTCTTGCACATCTCATTTAGCTGAGAAACTGAGCGAAACGTTAAGTCATCTCATTCTTGTTTCACGCTAGTTAGTCAACAGTTTGCGTTGGCCAAGTCTTTTCGAATTGAAAATAAAATTTTCCATTGCACACACGCAGATCTTCACACACGCATACACACACACGCTCAGAACGTTGAACAATTATTATGACTGAATGCTTCAGCAAGAATTTCGTGTTTACATTTTCAGCCGTCAAAATCATGAAGCAACATCTCAGTTTGAGCTTGCTCAAATAATTAATAATAAAGTTTTCGGTGATAATTGGAATTTGTATCGATCAATTCTTTACAAATGTAATACTTCTATAAATTTATAAAAGTGGGGCTCTTTTATTGGCAATGCACTGTATAAATTATAAAGGAGAACATTGATTCCACTTCATTAGTTGCCCTCAGTTTTATTTAAAGAAACACACCGCAAAATTGTTTGATCTTATCATTTGTATAGTTAATATTAAATTATTTTCAAGGCTCTGACAATAAAAGCTAACGAATTGATATGAAAATTATCATTATTATTACCAACTAAATGTTTCATTTTGGATCTACTGATATAATTACAGAGCGCTGGAGCAAAAACGTGATGTCCAGTGTAAAACTAAAGACAAGACCATAATTATAAAATAAATAGGACCTAGAGTGCGTTGGTGACTAGAAATACCAAGTACTCCTTTACCGTGTACCATAATTATTTTCTCCAGTGCAATGTTCTGCTGTTTTATTTTTGTTCAACTTTCCGAGGGCTTCCACAGTGTACAATGTTCATTGGGTGTGGAGGGTCAGGGAATATCCTGCGCTTTTTGTATTTGTTGTTTTGATATATTATTCATACATAATTAGGTATAAAAAAGAATATATCTTTTCATATTAAGCATGTAAAGTGCCATTATTATTATTATTATTATTATTATTATTATTATTATTATTATTATTATAATAATAATAATAATAATAATAATAATAAACACAAGTAAATCTAAATTGGCGGGCTAGAAGTTATTTTGTTGCATGTCCAAGTAGATACGTCAATATTTATATTAGTCGACGTTGATATAACTGTTATTTACTTAATTGTTGCTGGAAAAAAAGATAAATGTTACTCCCCGATATGTCCTTTTTAGAAGTAAGAATGTAAGAGCGAAAATAGCCACTTTCAGAAGCTCACTTGAAGAAGGCTATAAGTCAGGAATATCTGAGTTTGAGACTTGTTGTCATCAGTCGGTAAGGTGTTGTGTTAGTGTGAGCCGCAAAGCTATTAATTTGTCGAAAAAGTGCGCTAGAGTAAAAATTCTTATCAACATCTATGGATGAAGCTAGTTCTAGTATAGTACTCAACACCATATATCTATTAATCGAGCTAGAGTGTACAACTCTACAACATCTATCGATTAGACTCAAGGGTATAAAAACCCTTCAACATGTATGGATAAAGCAGCTAGAGTATAAACCCACTAATCATATGTCTATGAAGCGAGCTAGTACAAAAGCACTCTTTTTATCATGCAAGAGTATAAAACTAAACATCATCACATTAGTCTATTGTATTTGTCGATGAAGTGAGCTAAAGAATATAGGTACCTACGCAGCATCTATGGATGAAGCGCTCGAGTATAAATCTCAAATACATAATTATGTCTATGAATGAATCTGGGTTGAGTATTAACGTCAACAATATTACCATTGGGATGAAGTGCGCTATAGTATAAACCTAAAAAAAATCGAGTTATGTCTATGAATGAAGCAGGGTAGAGTATAAACCTCAACAATATCTCGCTAGAGCGTGAAACTACACCTTTCTTTCAGACTGAATCTCAATCTTTGTTCTTTCAAAGGTTTGAAATGAGAATACATTTCGTCAGAAAGTTCACTATTACCTACAATTATTTTTTATCGTTAGAATTGGATATCTGACATGAATCTTTGCTACAAATGCACTATTCAACCAGGAATCACTTTGCTATCACCAGTCAGATTGCAATTTCAGCCGTGCACTATTCGCTCTGTAACCCCCCCCCCCTTCTCTAATCTATAATTCTAATAGGCGCGAGGTTATTTTTCTGCTCCCCATCCATCTTCTGTCGCACCGACACATTTTAACTTCGCACTCAGAGATTTGTCAGGCTCGTTTAAAAAAAAATCACCAAGAGCAGACGAATCTCTGATACAAGAGGAAAAGAAGCAGCTGTTTTTGTTGTTGTATTCTTTTAACTTGACGAAGAAACCGTGCAAAGTGCGAAAAGTTCTCAATTACAATCATGTTTCAAGCATTAGGACATATTTTGATTATTGCGTTTGGTGTTCTTAGTAATAACAAAATTTCGTTCGAAGTCATGTCTATTTTAGATTAAAGTTTATTTTAATCTTTTTCAACCGATGATCCGACATGCAAAGACGGAATAGCAACATTTTGAAAAGGAGAAAAAACAACGCATAAACAAAAAAACAAGAACAAAAGAAAACCTAAAATGTTTTTTTAAATTTTCATGTTTCTAGAATGGTTTGAACAACGCCTTTATTTAATCTCTTTCTTTGTCTCTGTCTCTGTCTCTCTCTGTCTCTCTGTCTATGTCTGTTTGTCTCTGTCTCTGTCTCTGTCTCTCTCTCTCTCTCTCTCTCTGTCTCTATTTCTCTTTCTCTCTCGCCCCTTCTCTCTCGTGTAATTGTTTACATGTACTGGTATATTAAAAATAATATTAATGAAAAAACAAACAACAACAACAAACAAAAACCAAAACAGAAAAATAAAAACAACAACAACCGATTTGAAACTTTCTGTGTACATTAGTTTTTCTCTCAATCCCTTACGAAGGTAAAAATTTCAACCTGAAGATTCAAACAACATCATGTCCTAAAAATTCCTCGTTTCGCCAACAAAGTCCAACTTGCGATTATGGCCATTTTTAAAATTAATTTGTAAGAGATCAAGTGGAAGTCAAGTCTGGGTTACATTAATTAAGTTGTGTAATTTAATTAAGTTTCGAAGGCTCTGTTCTTGCAAGTATTCTCTGCCTACTGAGCAGTTGAATCAGTGAAAGTGCTCTGAAAACCGATAATGAATCGCCTTTCACTGCTTAAATTTTTCTGGGTTCTACTTCAGTTACACACTTACATTTTAACGCGCACATTGCACCGTTTCGTTAGAATGATTGGTTCATTTCAGAATCAGAAGATAAAATAAAGCCTAATTTAAGATCAGCAATGTCCTGTAAATTCGACTAGCAGCATATTGGTCAGATTTTTTTATAGGGCTTATCGAAATGTCCAAACGAAAGATAACAAATAGCAATTTAAACGCAAAAACGAGGAAACAAATAAACAATTTACAATGATATCCTTTGAGCGTTTTGTATACAACATGAAAGAGTTGAAAAAAAAGTATTATGGTATATTTTCTGAAGGAATATAATTTTGAGTTTTAGTACACTTTAAATGTATCTGTAATCCTGAAGCTTTGTCCATACCGCAATCCCCACGAGTTTAGTGGCTTCCCAACTCTTGTAAAAAAAAAAAGATAAAAAAATCTCGACCGTTTGAACCAACACTATTTTTTTTACAAGAACAACACTAGTGCATACCCTAAAAAAAACAAACTGAAGGGACGCGAACTAGCGCAATCGTATATCATTGGTCTCCCAATCTGGAGGTCTCCGGATCGAATCATACGATCTGACAAAATATATAAACATAATTTTGATGTGTATGTTGGGCGTTAAAAAAAAGCCAACTCTGGCAGCCGTTCAGAATTTGTTTCTCTGTTTGGCTAAGTTTTAACTATTCTGTGTTGCTTCCATTACTTAGATCTTGAAGCAGATCTATCTGTACAATCTACCCATCCTGTGTGTCACTGGTATGTTGGGTAACGCTCTTGCCTTCCTGGTGTTCGCATCCAAGGCTTTCCGGCATACCTCATGCAGGTGAGTATACATACTATATACATGTATTTGTTTATTTAAAGTAAAAGTGATATACATCATAAAACTATAAAACATTATGGGGACAGTATACATTACAAGGCTAATAAGCTGATAGAGCAAGCATACATCTTTGAATTGCTTTTGTTCGTACCGGAGGCTAGACAAAAACATAATAGAAAAGCTGTATTACTTATGCTCTGAGAGAGGCTTCCAAAAGTAACAGTCAGGGTCATCGAAATTAAAATATTTCCGCATTTGTAACCAAAGTGATCTATATCACTAAAGTATTAGGTACAGTTTGGACAGTGTACACTATAAGTTTTGTAGGCGTAGACCAAACGAAGAATATTCATTGAGTATTATTCTGCTAGTTTAAAAAAGACCACAGTTACCCTCCTTGTTATGCAAAGATGTGTTCACTTCACAGCGAATAACATTATTTTTAGCTCGGCCTAAAAGCCTACTCAGTCAATTCTGTCAAACTTTGCCTGTTACTTTTGGTAGCCTCGGCCCTTACGATTAAATTGAGCTCACAGCTTTGCTGGTAAAGTATATTTTAGAAGTCGATGCCTGTAACCAAAGAAACACTTTTGATAAATAAAGAATATTTACGCAATATTTCCCTACTAACAACTCTTCCCTCCTTACTCAAAATCTTCTTTTCACTACTTCCGCCCCCCTCAACTTTTTCACTATTCCCAACCACCCTCCGCTCTCCTTAACCAAACTCTGCCCTCCATTAACCCCCCACCCCTTTTCCTCAATGTTCTAGCTGGTACCTGGCTGCTAGGGCTGTGTCTGACGGTGGCTTTCTGCTCGCCACTTTCCTCATGTGGGCCTCCGACGCCTCCAAACGCGGCTACTTCCACACAGACGTGTTGTGTCAGGTGAGACTGTTGGGTTGGGTCGGTTTAATGTCCAACAGCAGCACTATATAGACTATATTGTGGACGAGCCCCGAGACGGACGTCTGACAATTGTATGTGCTGCCACACACGAGACAGGGCGGGGATACCATGACTCCTGTCTCAGCCGGTCACATTATAGTCGTTCACGTTCACACTGTTGTGTTTGAAAAGTTGTAGTTGAGTTGGTTCAACATCGGCACTGTATAAGATATTTGTGGACGAACTTTAAGACTGATGTCTGACATTTTATGTGCTGCCACACACGAGACAGTGCAGGGATACCATGACTCCTGTCTGAGCCGGTCACATAAGAGTGACACTGGGCAAACCAATAGGGGGCGACATCGTCAGGGTTTGAACCACGCAATTTATCGAATCAACTTCACACTGATGAAAGAACGGGGGATACATTAAAGCTTGCTCGGTGTTTTTTTAACGAGGCCCGTTGTTTAAACAAATTAAATAACTATTCCTAATGCTATTCTCATTCTCAGCTGTTAGTGTTCTTTCCCTACCTGTTCGGGTTCTTATCTGTCTGGTTGACTGTGGTGGTGACGGTGGAGAACTACATTCGAATCTGCAAGCCTTTCACGTAAGTAGTGAGTACAGCTTTGTTTAAAGTACACTACTATAAATAATATAAAGAACATTTGGAGTATGTATATCCATTGTAGTAGTTTTACAGTGATGTCCATATAACAACTCACTCCGCCTAAAACCCCACTATCTTTATAAATAATCGATTAACATGTCCAGGAATCCATGGTTGACACTAAATTTTGCAAAGAACATTTTAAGGCATAATATTTTTTTAATTTATGTTCGAAGCTCTTTTTCCTTATTATATGCATTGTAGCTTGACGTAAGAATCTGGATATCTCTGCAGACTTGAAAAATCGCCATTAAAATACAGTTATTGTACTTACTACAGAATGAGGAAAACAACAACAATCAGCTAAAATATCTCGCTATTACAGCTACTCTTGCAATGAAACCTTCGATTGGTATAACTGAAACGAAGCGTACTAACTGAACTATGAGATTCGAACGGCGGGCGTCACCCTCTCATTGCAGGGTATAAACTAAACGAGCTTTTCAAGTGCCCTCCTAGCTGGGGGGAGCGGTGGCCCTGGGGTAGAATATCGGCTTACGATGCAAAAGGTCTGGATTCAAGCCCTGGCGATTGCACTCCCTACTGGTTGGGTCAGTGTCAGATTAATCTGACCAACTGACAATGGAGTCATGGTATCCCCGCTCTGTCTCCTGTGTGGCAACACAAAAAATAATTAGACGTCAGTCTTGGGGCCCGTCCATTGTAAACTATATAGTGCTGATGTTGGACGTTAAATCAACTCAACAACAACAACAACAACAACAGCAACAACAACAACAACAACAACAACAACAACAACAACAGCCCTCCTAGCTACTCCTGCAAGCAAACTCATTCCCCACTGTGTATCTCCGTCACCAGGGTACACAAGTACTGCCAGGTGGCGCTGGCCAAACGCGTCATCCTGGGCCTGACCTTGGCGGGGCTGCTGCTGTACAACTACCCGCTCTGGACCAGCAAGGTGTTCGTGGAACGCGGCTACAGCAACAACATCACGCACGTCTGGTGCCGCGCCGATGGCGGCTTTGCGGAGATCCTCAGGGTAAATTAACTTGGTGGCGGTGGTCGGTCATGCAGCTTGGTTGGGCTTTGAGTAACATTCTGGGAAAGCTGCTATATAAATTAATGCACTTTATTATTATTATTATTATTATTATTATTATTATTATTATTATTATTATTATTATTATTATTATGGCATGGTCCTTTTCACTCCAGTAGAATAGAGGTTTCTTGTAGTCTACCGTATTACAACTGTGTGTTTCCATACAGTGGCGGGGCAATATAGCAACTTCTGTCTCAGAAAGTAACATTATAATGACTCCGACCCAACCAAACCGAAAGCGGAGAAAATGCGAGAAACAACTGTGATCGATTGTGGGATAGAACGATTACCACGCAAAATGTCTGGGGTTTTTAAAGCTCGACAATTAAACTTAACAAGGATGAAAATTAAAATGTTTTTACATTGAGTTTATTTTTGTCCCTGATAGAGTCTAGTACTTTTTAAAAAAATAAAATGATTTGACATTCAATAAAAAATAAAACCAACGACTAACTAGTTATAAAACAGAAAGTCTGAAGATAGATAGGTAGAGAGGTAGATAGAGGCAGTCGCCCCCGTGCGAAAAAAAAAAAAAAAGAGGGAGAGGGAGGGGGAGAGAGAGAGAGAGA
>RQTK01000180.1:32125-42125 GCA_003991915.1 Elysia chlorotica
CGCGTTGACACGATACCATATATATAGATATATATATATATATATATATTATATATAGATTATATATAAAATTATATATAAATATATATAATGCCGATTGACATTAAGCAACCACCCCAACTCATTAGACCTTCATTTACTAATAAACAAAAATTTAAACTTTAATTGATCCACCTGCAGATGCATTAACTTCTTTTCCCCTTGGCTACAGTCGTGGCTTATAACCCTAGGCGAATAGGCCCGGCGATTTGGAGTAATAATCAATGTACTGTATTTTTATAGAAGCAATTATTCATTCACCATGTATAGGGTCTAGAGCAGACATAGGTGATCATGGCATCACTTTGTTTATACAACTTTAACAAGTCTAAATTGCTCCAGTCTTCTTTGGTCGCCCATCTTTGGTTACACTTTGGTTACACTATCTAAATAGGTTATTCTTTGTGTACCTCTACTTCTTTTACTATCTATTTTTTCAGTTCAGGCTTAGTACTCTTTACTTTTTCGTCGATGTAGATGTCTTACAAATTCAATTTGCCTTTTCCTTACAGTTATTCTCACTTTTAACCCACATTTTCTAGCCTCATTTAGCACATCATCAATTGATCTCTTAACCTTCCATAATATTCTTAGTAAGAACCAAATTGACACCTGTTGCTTCATGAAAGTGTGATAAGAGATCTCTATAACGGCGAAGTGGAGGGCAGCAGAGGTCGGGGACGCCCCAGAACGAAATGGAATGACAACATCGCAGAATGGACGTGCTACTCGCTGGTGCAGTGCCAACGACTTGCGCAGGACAGATGTCAATGGAGGGCCATTGCAGCCAACCTTCGCAAGGAGACGGCACCCGGATGATGATGATGATGTATCAAATAAATTATACATAGCAAACTATTTGGTATGCTGTTTACACTAAATTAATACTCTTAACCTTCCATAATATTCTTAGTAAGAACCAAATTGCTGTTGCTTCAAGTCTTTTTCTAAAACCATCTGCTATTTTTTAACTTTTGCAACCATACATGTTTTGATAACCCTTAGTTATTTTCTTAGTCCTATAGGTCTGCTTGTGCTCATTTCATTAAATTATTCCTTGGCTATTGGAGTTCTTCTCTTTACTCTTTCACGCAACTCTTTACATATTTAGTTATACACAATCATTAGCAACCTAGATTTAGATAGAATTCAAAGAGCAAAGTATACTAAGTACTTATAGTATCTTAAGTCATATTGTATCTACTGAGGAATCGCAACGTCTTCTGTGTTTGATAAGCTTATTGTTTCACACTTTGTATAAGTTATGACCTGTTTTACCACATGATTATTACACACGTTGTGGCTAATTCATTACATCTTTCAGATCATGTACTACTCCAGCTTCGCCGTAAATCTGGTGATTTACCTTATCTTTGGAGACAACTTCAGAAAGAAGGTGTGGGGGGTGTTCCTGTCCTGCTGTCATATCCCAGGCCTGCGGGCGAGCCTCACGTCCAAGGGATGCGCCGGTTGCTGCGGTAACGGTCACACCAAGTCCACCGTACAGCTCGAGATGGTAGACCAGCGGGGGGAGGAGATGGCAAAGCTGGTCGTCCCTCCGTCTCCTAGCACTGTATGTGTCCTCGCAAGCTCAGACTCAAGCAATGGTGAGAGCAATGGCTACACACGTGAAGGAGACTTTTCTGAACGCCCGTGCACCGATGTATGAAAGTTGCTCAGTCGTTAGCTAGACACATTTAGCTTGACAACATGGAAGTGCGCACCTTGTTAGCAGTGAAGACGATTTTGATTTTCACAAACATCCGTGCAGTGGTATATAAACATTTTTCAGTCTCCGGCTACAGACATTCAGGATCACAAAATGGAAGAGCGCAATTTCATGCGCACCTTACTAAACGCCCATGCACCAACGTATTGAGTTGTCCAGTCTCACAAAATGGAAGTTCGGACTTAACAGGAAAGACTTTTTATGAATATCCATGCACCGATGTGTAATGACGACTGATAATCTGACAGTCAATGTTGTGTACACAATTTAGAACTGAGTGACCTAAAATATCGATACACCGGTACCTGGAGCGGATCGGGGTCACATGTGCCTGTTCTGGCAGCTACCATCCCATACATATATCGTAGATTATCCGTGGTTGAAGATAAAAAAAGAAAAACTCGCGTGCATCGATGATATTAAAGTGGACAGACATATCCAGAGGAAAAAAGACGATAGAGGACGAGCAATTAATCAAATTCCTATGCATTATTTAGTCTTATGAACAGGGTAACAGGTACCCCTAGAGTTACACAGGGACAGTAAAATGCTGATGGGTCATATGTGTAGGAGAAAGAGGAGATTGCAAACCCAACCACCGGTATTCCTTTATATTTCAAGCTTTTCAAGAGCTGTCTGAAGAGAAATTGCTTGACTTCTCCACAGACTGCCCAAAAGACCTGATTAAAACAAACCATTCTCTGTCAAAACCTATGGAAGAGACGTCCGCCGACCCAAATCTCCTGGATAAAAATTTTCGCATAAACCCCCCAAAGCAATGTCTTGAAATTCTTTTACACCTATTGATGGAATTTGTACATCATGTGTTTTTCCGAAGTCCTGGCGCCAAGCCACAGTTATTCCCATTCCAAAACCTATAAAAGATTCGGAAAACCCACACAATTATAGACCTATAGCTTTAACAAGCTGTCTCTGTTAACTTTTCGAAAGAATGGTAGCCAAACGACTGTTTTGGCATTTAGAAGTTAATAATCTATTATCTGAGAGACTTTTATCAATAACCAACACATAGTCGATATCTTCTTTGACGTATACAAAAGTTATGACACAACTTGGAGGTTTGGCATACTTAAAAACGTTATGAATATGCAATGTGAGGGCAACCTAACCATATTCATAACAAAAACTTCATAGCTAATCGGCAGTTCCAAGTAAAGGTTGGATACTCTCTGTCTGACTCTTTCAAGAATGGTCCAGGAGTCCTCCAAGGCAGCTTTCTCACGCCAATTCTTTTCGGAATCCAAATAAATTCAATAACTGAGACTTTGAAAAACAATGTCAACTGCTCGTTGTACGCAGACGATATTGACTTCTACTACAGAGCCTTTTCAATTCCAACCATGGAGCGGCAACTCTAACTGCAGCTCAGTGCTCTTCATAAATGGGCAGACACAAACGCCTTCAATTTTCCTTTCAGAAAACAACAGCTATTCGTTTTTTTTGGAAAAAAAAAATAAGTTTCACAGGGATCCCGATCTGTACACCGGCTCGTAAGGTCTAAACTCGACTATGTCAGCGTAGTGTACGGCTTTGCCAGACTATCTTATATTAAAATATTAGACCTTGGCACCACCAAGACTGCGCCTCAGTCTCGGTGCCTTTCGTACCACCTCGGTAAAAACCCTTTACGTAGCTGCAGACCAACCGTTCCTGTCAGAAGAGAAAGACAAATTATCCTTACAATATGCCGTCAATCTAAAATCTCACCCTGATAATCCAGCTTTCCACCCTGTTTTCTACCCAAGTTATGTAGACAAATTCCAATTTTCACCGATTGCGATTACCCCTTTTAAAACATATGCGTTCAGCAGCTCCTTCTTGAAATAGGCTTAGATATTATCTCTATTAACTTTTCGGAAATCCATCCATGGGCGCTGGAAATACCAGGAAGCATTCTCGATCTGACAGCTCTCCAGAAGAACAAAAGAACAGAAGTATATAGAGAACTAGAACGGTTTGAACAAATCACAGAAAATCATTTAGACCATTATCTACTTTTCACCGACGGGTCTAAGGATAAACCCGAGAACTCGTTACATATTAATGAGAAAAATCCATGAAATACAGGAACATGGTAAGAGAATTGGCCTCTGCTGGATCCCCAGCCACGTTGGAATTGAAGGAAATTAAATGGCTAATGAGCTCGCCAAGATCTGGCTCCAACTGAAACCTACTCAGGTGTAGATACCTGTATCAGATGCAAAGCCATTTATATACAAGTTTATAAGAGACAACTGGAATGTGATTTAATTCACTGGGCTAGAAGACGAGACCAGGTGGTACTCGATCGAGTCCAACTGAGACATTATTATCTTACCCACGCCTTTCTACTGAGAGGTGTCATATCTGCAACTTGCTTTCAATTTATCCATAAGTCACATTCTGGTTGACTTTCCATTTTTATACCTGGAAAAAATCTGCACCTGGCTTCCAAACCACTAGCATAATTGCTCAATATATTAGTCATCAGCGAATACCTAGGTTTCTAAAGGGCATTGCTTTGTTAATCAAATTTAACTGTGATCGTCAAAGCCATGGACCTTTTCAAACGCTGTACATACACTTCACTTTTTATGAAAATTTTAATGCACGATTTTTATGCTTTTACGACTCAGAGAGATGAAGCAGTCATCATTGCTAGTAGTATAATGGGCCCAATTTAGTCGTTCCTGTGCTGACGTGCCGTAAAAACAAACTCACGCACGCACTCTTCTATGTGTAGTTTTTATGTGTCAAGGCATTAATGGTGCCAAAGGTACAGTTTTTAAAAGGCCGTCATGTTGCTCTCTTTCGCTACGTAGGCGAAGGCCCTTACATTTCAATTTGACTATTGTGCAGAGAAATGTCAAAATGACGGGTTCTTCTCTCATTTTGTTTATGATATTTGTTATATTTGGACAAGCAACAGTTGCTTAAAGGAAACAATACCTTTTTTTGAAGATGTAAGAGAAAAAAATGATATTTCTAAAGAAAAAAAAAATGTGGCTCAATGCCAATGTTTGACTTTAAGGAAGCTATCTGTATAAAACATCTTTATCATCATTAACAGCAACAACGACAACAACAACAACAACAACAACAACAACAACAACAACAACAACAACAACAACATACGAGAACTGTGAACAGTTCGCAAAGTAATACTTAGTGTTTTTTCCCCTGTAGATGTTTTCGTGCAATTTTGCAGAGATTCTTAGAATCGAATTCGCTCACAACATATGCTACAACTTCTGTATCGAGAGACAATTAATTGAAAAAAATGTGTGTATACTTGCAGTTTATGACACGACGTAATGCTATTATTAAATTGTTAATATTATAACTTTATTACATCTCCTTGTGAAATAACATATAGATCTATACATTATATCTTATATGGAAAAAAGCTGGTTTTTAATAATGTAAAATAGATGGATGATAATGTCAACAGATGTTAGGCCTAAACGATAGTGATTCCTTTACATGGCTAAAAACAGTTTAGTTATGTATCCATGATGACCATTTTTGTTAAAGTATACTTGCAGTTTATTCCTGATATTTTAATAATTCAATATACAATTCCACTAAGGCATTTTTTTTTACTGTGCAACATTATATTAAAATTTGTATATTCTCACTATTTATGTGTTCTCTGATGATTATGACCGCTTTAAAAAATTAATGTTCAAATTCTCAGTTTCGGACTGAGCTGTCTTGTTCAGTTGGTTTAGTTTTTAAGTCCTCTAGATTTCCCGCCAGAACAAGCACGCATTTAATTCGTTGATCATCTCGTTGGCTCAGGCATAATTTAGAACGCGTTTTTACTAATGGTAAAATGAACGGAAAGAGACCGAGATGAAGACAGAGAGAGAGAGAGAGAGAGAGAGAGAGAGAGAGAGAGAGAGGTAGACAGAGAAAACATCATTCTGGGACGTGCTAGGAAGATGGGTCAATGGAAGCAAAGCGATCGACTAGGTTATGAAATGCGGTGAAATAGAGATGTGGAGGGACATGATCACCAACGCCAACCGGCACGGCACTCTATAATGATGAGATTTTCTGAGGAGCCTTATACGGAGACGGGAAACCATTTTGGTCTTTGTCTCCCGTTTAACGCTTCTCAATGTTTTAAGGAGTAAACTATACGTTGAGGGGTTCCTGGGCTTTACGTGCTCCGTGTATAAAATTAATATAAAAATAATATAAATAATAATTAATATATAATTGAGCTGAACCAAGAAGAGCAATGGCAACCCAAGAACTATGTCACTAAGTTTATTATTACACTAAGGCACTTCACGATGTAAATCTATTTTTATCACTAGCTTTTTTCGATGAACAGAATAATAAGGTACAATGTCAGTTTTTTGAAACAAAATTACTAGATTAATTTTGTTATTATAAATAAAGACACAGTAAAATATTATTGTGATGTGATGTTTACTTTTAATGGAGTATAAGCTATCTGCAGCTGTGCCGGACCAGCCAAAATGATAGACTTTCTGTTGAACAATTTATACGTATGGTTATCTTATTTTGATGCAAGTACTATGCCTTATTAAATTTTGCAGTCATTCACTTTTACCGTGTGTTTGTTGTTATCTGTTTATGTGAGGCATCGGTTTAGTTGATCTTACCTCTCCCTCTCGGGGCGCGCGGTAGCCTTGGGGTAGAACATCGGTTTCCGACGCCGTAGGTCTGTGGTTCTAGCTCTGGCGATTTCGCCCCCTATTGGTCGGGTCAGTGTATGTTTAATAGAAATGACTAAGACTATAATTATGTATCTCTGCCCTGCCTTAATTGCGGTAGCACATAAAATGGTGAGACGTCAGTCTTGGATCCCGTCCACATAAAAAATAGCCTAATTATACTGACGTTTGACGCCAAAGTAACTCAACAACTCACCCCTCTCTCTCTCTCTCTCTCTCTCTCTCTCTCTCTCTCTCTCTCTAATCTCTGTTTCTATCAAATTTTATAATTGTCACTACTGTACGGTCACAGTATAATGTAACTGGCTTAGATTATGGGTCATGTAATCCCCACCCTGTTATTCTATGGTAGCGCGTAAGTTTGCCAGACATTAGTCTCAGGTCCAGTCGCCGTATATGCCCCTCTATAGATACCAAGGATACTCGTGGGCCAATGGTACACTATTATACTGAACTCATAAATACCAGAATCATAGTAGCCTCTTTTACAGAAAATCCGAAATCAACAATGGTGGCCTGCTACAGCCCAAAGAACGTCTCTGATGAAACCTTTGTACAAGTTTTTAATACGCAAATACAAGACATTATAAAGAAGCTACTAAAACACATAAATACCACTGAAACCAAGAAAAAAGAATACAGTGATATGGGGATAACAACGAAAATATGGAAAACAGAGAAGCTTTACACCACGTAACAATGCCACAACCCACAACAAGCAGGTATTAGAAAAAGCAAAATCAGGTCTCGGCAGCGCATTCACCAGTGAGCAAGAAAAGTACGAACGACATGGGCAAAACAAGACGAGTCTGGAGCATTATCAACAAATACTAGCAGCAAAAAAACAAGATAAAAGTAAGTAAAGCAAAAAGCGGATAAAATTGTAAATGGAACATTTCCAAAGTTTTCTAGAACAACCACCAATAATTAATGACAAAGTAATGAAGAATGTTTTCGATATACTATTAATGTCAGCAACGTTATCATAAAGTCAGAGCTGCAGGAAGCTATTGAAACATAATAAAAGAAGTATGGAAGTTGAAAAGATCAGTTACTACAAGTCTGTAAGAAAGGATACAATTTCGAGGTACCGACCATCTAGAGAAAGTGCGCAATATTACCAGTTCCGAATACAGGAAACCTAGGAAAAAAAACAATAAACTACAGAGGAATAACTATACATGTAGCCTCTGCCAAGATCTACAACAGAACGCTTTTCAACAGGATATAACGGCAAGTAGATATAATATTGAGAATGAATTAGAATGATAAACGGTGGTCGAAATTCTCTCATTACAAAGACTTAAAGAAGGAATTTAGACTAATGGATACACCTAGGATTCATGACTTGTGTGTAGTCCGATCCCCTGAGAGTGACAAATGTTAAGCGCCGAAACATTTGCGGCAAAGGTTTTTGTTCTTAGAAGACTCTGTTATCTAGCTCCCCTACACGCTGTCTTTAGGCAAACAAATAAGGAATTTATCCTCGATAAGCAGGCGACTTCCAACAAAAACAGTTGTCGATGCTGAATTTTGCGGATGGCTTGGCATTTATCTCCCACAATCTAAACCAAGCGCTGATAATTTATTACTAACAAGACTATAACAAGCAACAAGGGTATTAATAAGATTTACACATAAACAGTTCCATAACAGAATATATCCGCTCTTCAGTAAAAGCATAGAAGAATACGGTACATTGAAAACGACGGGTGGGAATGTGCTGAAGCAAATAAAGAAATTTAGATATTTGGGAGCATGGGTAAATATCTGCCTAAAGCATATAAACAACAGAATTGTAATGGCCTGATCAGCACAATTAAAATTATATAGAATATGGAGATCGGGTATGAATAACTGGCGATAACCTTCTTTAGAGCTGCTGTGGAAACACGTCTCCTATATGGATCAGCAACGTACACCTTGACAAAGGCACCAGGGAAGAAATTAGACTGCGTCACTTAAAAATGTTCAGGGTGGTTATATATTTATGTCACGCGGAAAGGACAAGATTTCAAATAGAGCCTTGTGCGAAAAACGTCATGGCATCAAAACTATAACAAAGAAAGTACAAATAAAATTCAGCAGGCACTGCCTTAAAAACTAGAAACAAATCGTTCATGAACTAATCTACACTATCTATAGCGATAAGTTTTGACGAACTTTAATCCTAAAACCTGTTCATGTTTTTCACTAAATAGCTCTTGATATTCCTTATTTGTTGTTTTTCAACCCCCATCGTCATCTTTTATGCTACATCGCGGGAAAGTAGCCAAGAGTAAAGTCTGACAACTTATGTAATGCTACACACAGCACCAGAACTTGGGTTCTTATAATTATCTCCCGCAATATTAATAACATTAGTATTTTATATCTTATTATTATTATTATTATTATTATTATTATTATTATTATTATTATTATTATTATTATTATTATTATTATTATTATTATTATTATCATTATTGTTATTGTTAAAGACTCCTTCTGAGTTGATTTTAGGACGTAAAATGAGAACCCATCTTGATTTACTGCATCCGTCACTACAGAGCTCTGTTGTTAAGCAACAAGCTAGGCAAAAGGATCATTATGATCGATCATCACGTGAACGTGAAGTTTCAGTTGGGGAAAATGTCTTTGTTAGAAACTATGGGGAAAAGGATAGCAAATGGATAAAGGGTATTATTACTAAGAAAACTGGACCTGTCTCTTTTCATGTTGACACTGATAACCATGGCATTATAAGACGCCATCAAGATCAGATTCGAACCACCGTCTGTGATTTGATAACTAATCCTATTTCATCTGATCAGGATTCGAACGAAAGTAAAAGTGATCAACCTGGGGAAGGAAAAGAGAATCTAAGTGCTGATAATGGATGTTTGGAAGGGATTAATGATAACAGTAGTATTTTAATTGAGGATGCGCAGAATGAATATATTCCTTCTGAAGTTCAATTAACAGGTGTGAATGTGCATCCAAAGACAAATGAATGTGCGGATGAGAGTGTGAATGCGGGTCAAATGAGTTCTAAATCGGTTGAGATTAAACCGAGAAGATCAGGCCGTATAAGAAAAGAGCCAGATCGTTTGGTAATTCAATAGATGATATGAAAGTATATTTCATATTTTTGTACTTGTTGCAATTAAGCTTTCATATTATGATTTTAAGAGAATCAATGTTACGAGTGTTAAGTTTAAAGAATACTAAAGATTACAATGAAATTAAATTTGTCATTTAAATGTTAAAAAGTTCATAGTTTGAAGTCACCTTCATAATCAAGTTTTTTGAATTATCTTAATTGTATTAATTATATTCTTTAATGACGTAAGTTCAAAATAAGGATGGAGGGATGTAATAAATGGGAAATAATCTTGTATGATTAATATATGTAAATTTCATTGTAACTGTTCTTTATTTTATGTGACGTAATTCTTTATTGTGTTCCGGTCCGCATTGTTTTAATAACCTTGTAAGAAAGGCATTCTATTCTAAGAGAGTCATGCTGTCAACATCGTGAAAT
>RQTK01000180.1:46737-99237 GCA_003991915.1 Elysia chlorotica
CCACTACTACTACTACTACTACTACTACTACTACTACTACTACTACTACTACTATTAATACTACTAGCCAGACTTGTTTTTTCATTTTTGATAGTTGCTATTAATTTAAATATACACCACGGTCGTCGGCTATAATTTAATTTTTTTTTTACTTTGTAACATAGCTCATGTTTGGGGAAAAGAACTTCATATCAAAGGTGTTTTTATAGGGTATTTTTCCTGTTTATACGTTAAAGCTCTAGTTTTTTTAAACTGTAACGGACAATCTAGATCTAATAGCCTAATTGTGTTTACTAAAATATCTTTTGAACTGATTTATGATTTTAAGTTAAAAATTAAGATATCTATATTCGTTTTAGTAAGTTTTTCTAAGATAATATGCATGTGCATGTTTCTTTTGCTATTTCACTTCGCAAAATTCTAGGCCTTTTGGTGTGCTTACTATTTTCGGGTATTTTCAAAATGTAAAAAAATAAGTAAAAGAGTCTGATAGTTATTTTTGTAAATGAAAGGTGTGCAGGTTAATACAAAAGGTGCTAGCAATAGAGCAAATCCACCCGAACAACATAGGTACGGTCTGATAGGAAAAAGTTAAGCCTCTAGGTGCATCTCTTTTTTGGGCTCTGATTTTTTGTTGATGCGGTTGTGCTTTTAAAAATTTTAAACCTGTTCACTGCACCGCAGCCAACGCTCCCCTCCCCCTAAAAAACAACAAAACAAAACAAAACAAAACAAAAAATAACCCCAACAAAACAATTATTAGCAACAAAGAACACACTAATTTTCTTATGCAAGGTATACAGGTATCATTGTTGAGTTTCTTCTGATCACTTGATCAATTGACAGTATTCGATTAATAAGTTAAGTTAACTTAAGTTATTTTGTTTCATCCCATCATCAGGATAGAAATTTATGAATTTGACAGAACTGATTGTTTTTTTTTCAATAATCTGCAACACAGAGTGCACTAGAGGCGAAGGCTTGCTCCACTTCACTTGATAAAATATCTGAAGAACAGTGGTAACCATGGCATCTGGTCGAAGGCGAAAAACTTTCAAAGATTTCTACGGTGATTTAGAAGAAGAGAATAAGAGTGACGCTGCGACAACGGGTGCTGGTAGTGACAGTTCCAACAGGCCAGGAGATTTAGACCTAGAGTCCAGGGAAGAAGATCGCTCTGGTCTAGAAAGCTGTTCTCTAGACAACAGCCACGGAAGTTCTGGCGCAGACAAGGTTGGTTCTCTTGGCAAAAGCAGCAACTCATTTAGGAAAAATGATACTGCTGAAAGACCCAAGACCAGACTTGGAAAGGGCAAAACTCAAGACAAACCTAGTAGAGGTGTTGATATTGGAAAACCCAAAACTTCACCTGGTGAAGACGGTGCAACAGGTGAAGCCAAGAGTCCACATCTAGGTAAAACCAACAGGACTCACAGTTCCAGTGGCGGTGCTGCTTCTGGCGGATCAGGGGGTAACGGTCCAGGCACTACTTCCCGCGACGATGAGACCTTCGATGACCAAAAGAGTGGAGAAAAAGACATAGTGTCAACATTTGAAATACACACAGAATACCAAGGAGGGCCGGGACCTCGCCAATATCGCCGAGACATATTTCTAGCTGGGATAAAGTCACCCATAGCCTGTGCAGGTACGCCGGTTTATCAGTAAATCTATTCATATAACTATGGATTGGTATGTTGGTTGGTTGGTTGGGTTGGTTTAGCGTCCAACAGCAGCACTATATAGGCTATATTGTGGACGGGCCCCAATACGGAAGTCAGACAATTTTATGAGATGCCACACACGAGACAGGGCGGGGATACCATGACTCCTGTCTCAGCCGGTTACATTATACTGACACCGACCCAACTAGTAGGGAACGCAACAGCCAGGATTCGAATTCGGGACCTTTTGCATCGGAAGCCGATGTTCTACCCCTGGACCACCGCGCTCCCCCATATAACTATGGAGATATTAAGATTTCTTATAGTGACTGGGCCCAACTGAAAGCGTTTTTTTAGAACTTGGTACATGTGAATGAAATATTGCTAGGCGTGTTCCTCATTGCAACAAAGACAAAGAGAATTATGTTAAATTTTAAAATGTTTTTTGTGTGTGTGTGTGTGTGTGTTCATATCGCGTGAAGAACCAGCTTCGATAGATTTTGAAATATTTTAAAGATAGGGAAATTGGTTGATAAAAAAAAGAATAAAGATATTTTTTTCCACGAAACTGGAATTAATGAAATTGAAAAACGACATCAATGAACTACTATTTAGTCTTTTTCAGTGCATCTAATTAATGGTCGAATTATCTGATATTTAAATTATTAAACACAAGTTTTAAACTAATTTTGCACCAAAAGTTTGAAGCAATTAGCTTTACTGGTATAATTTTACCCATGCGATGTAGTATCAAGCTGTGTCGAATGTTTCTCTCACAATAACCTTCCACCAGAGCTGCACAATAATAAGCAGAGTCTTTCCATTGTTATCTTATTTTCCTGTATTTTTGTTCTCTTTATTATTAAACTTTATAGATGGTGCTAAGGTCAAACGCGACGCGACAGACCTGATGTCCAAACCGCTCACCATCTGTAACCTGTGCAAGACGACTAGCCCTGAGCCTCTCAAGCGATGCGCCCGGTGCTGCGCTGTTTCCTACTGTAGCAAGGAGTGTCAGAGTGCGGACTTTGCTGCGCACAAATTATTTTGCCGTGAGTGCCACTGAGGGACAGAATAAGCATTATATACACACATACATACATACATACACACATACACACACACACACACACATATATATATATATGTATACATACATACATACATACATACATACATACACACGCACGCATATACATACATACATACATACATACATACATACATACATACATACATACATACATACATACATACATACATAAATATTTGTTTAAATACACAAATTTACCTAGAAATAAGAATTTATCTCCAAGAGTGATGAATCAATAAAATACCTGGCAGAGATTTCGGATTAAAGACGACCAATACGAATCTGACCAATTTGTAAACATTTAGCTTAATTTCATTTATTCGTAAACTTCAAAATTTTTTAATGTTAAACATAAAACTCTCATGTGCATTGAATGAAGATAGAAGCCCTTTTGTCTTGAAATGGTTTCTTCAAATCTTTATACATAGTTTTACGCAATCCTGTGTCACAATATTATAAGTATTTAACTTACAGTGCATGTATAGTTTCAAGACTTGTGATCTAGACTTTCTCACCTTTACAGATTTTAACGCTTAATATAGTTATGCAGTTCATTAAAAGCATACAGAATGTAGTTCATTTCACCCATAGGACGCTGTGACCATTACGACATTGCGAGGGCCAGGGTGTATCCGGCCGTCAGGTTCTTCCTGGACTTGAGACACCCGAGAGACTACACTGTCTTGTTGGAGGACATGCCCTCAGAGTACCAATGTAAAAACTCTTACAATTTCTCTCTCTCTCTCTCTCTCTCTCTCTCTCTCTCTCTCTCTCTCTCTCTATCTCTCTGGTGTGTTCTTTTTTCTCCATGCTTATCTCTCTCTATATATCTCTCTCTCTATCTCTCTCCTTTTTCTCTCTCCGTCTTTCTCTATGGTCTCTGTCTGTCTCTCTCTCTCTCTCTCTCTCTCTCTCTCTCTCTCTCTCTCTCTCTCTCTTTGTCTCTCTCTCTCTCTCTCTCTCTCTCTCTCTCTCTCTCTCTCTCTCTCTCTCTCTCTCTAGTGTATTCTTTTTTTCTCCATGCTTATCTCTCTCTAAATATATTACTATCTCTTTTTACTCTTTCTCTCTCGCCAATCCATTTTCTTTCTTTGTTTTACCGTCTCTCCGCCTGTTAATCTCTCTTGTATCATTTTTGTGTCTGTTGGGGGCTTAAGGCCGAAATCTTACAAGTTTTGTATTTTTTTTTATAATTTTGATAAAACTCTATACTTACTTTTATGTTTTTGTGTGCCATGCAATTTGTTAACTAAGCTGTACTGGAACATTTATATTTAATTGATTATAGCAGCACCAACAGCAGCAACAACAGCAGCAGCAGCGACAGCAGTAGTACTACTACTAGTAGTCGGTAGTAGTAGTAGTAGTAGTAGTAGTAGTAGTAGTAGTAATAGTAGTAGTAGTTGTAATAGTATTATAGTAGCAGTAGTTGTCGCCATTGTTCTTGCTGTTGTTGCTGTAGTGGTTAGATGATGGTGTGTCTCTTATCCATGACAATTTGACCCCGCCTCCTGTGTTTTGTTTGTCTACAGACCAATGCGGGGCATGGTGTAATATACTGGTGGAGATGTTGGGCGAAATTCCTCACTATCGCCGTCACAGTTGTCTGGTCAGGGTATGTGTTAAATTCCTTTACGGTTTTGTAGTTAAGAAGTTATCTTGAACATGCAATATAATATGCAGGAGACTATCGAAGAACAGAGAGCTACTCGAACAAATCGAAGGAAAAGTAAATTGATAGACAATAAGAATAGGCAAATAGCTGTGGAATGAAAAAAGACATCGTCTGTTGTGCTGTTTCTTCGTATTAGTCTTTTGTTTATAACATTTAACATTAAGCGCCGCTAAGGATCCTATAGGAAACACAGGAGACGTTAGGAGATTTTATAGACCAATAGCATTAGCAAGCGAAACAGTCTGTTTGTCTGTCTCTTTGTATCTCTCTATCTCACTCTCTCTCTCACTCTCTATCACACTCACTCAATCTATCTCTGCCCAACTCTGTCGCACCTTAATCAAAATAATTAATAAGCTCGCGAATTCAGACTCGGCATACAAGCCTTCATCCCTCCCTAAATGAAATAAAATATTCGATAGTAAGAAAAATTGACCTAATATAATTTGTTAGACTTTACAGTCCATGTGATCACAAAAGAGGCATATTGGTTCGTTTAACAAACTAGAAGTACAGTTGTACATGAAGTAAAAACGAAAAGAAGCGCTGTTATCTCAATCAGATAGTGGTTTGAACTTTACATCTGAGGTTCAAATCCTATACAGTAGGCCCATCTTCCTGTAAGGTACTCATAGAAACCAAGACACGTGAGAATATGACAAAAAAGTATAATTATAAAAAAATGTCCTAAATATTCAAAGTTGCCAAAGCTTTCACAATTTACATATAATTAAATCCAGCCCATTAAAAGATGCTAGTGAGTTTTAAACATCTTTATCACTATAATATTATTATACTTCGATATCTTGTTTATTTTTTTTTTTTACCAGGATCTTTCAGGACATGTGACGAAGGTTGTATTCCACGACGAGACAAACATTTACTTCCACCCTAGCATCAACCCGGTGCAGTTTTCGCCTCGGCCCCTGGGCTCCTGTCTCATCCCGGGAAACTTCCTGCTACTGGTCGGGGTGCATTGGCGACACTTTTCTGACGGCACACTAGGCATACGCATCAACGACCTGCACTCTGCCTTCTTCATCGACATGTCCGACCATGCTCTTTCTAGGCTGTACAAGGACGACGTGAAAAAGATTGTGTCAAACTACGACGACTCGCCTCTTTTTTCGGGTTTCTTTTAAACCTTTAGTGGGAGCTAACCTTTCTTTGTACAACCAAAGGAGACGAGTAGATCACTGGTTAAATATTACAATGTGAAACAAAATTGTGTAAAATAATAAAAAAGTATTTGTCTTCACCAAATTAATATTATTATTTGGTGCAGCGCAGCGTCTAAACTATTTTTTATCTGTTAACAAAGCTATACCGCTCCAAGTTATACCGCTACTCAAAATTATACCGCTACTCAAAGTTACTGCGCTACTTAAAATTATCTACGTGTTGAAAGTTACACCGCTTTTCAAAGTTAGCATACCCCAATTAACTGACTTGACTGACTTAGAGCAGCTTTCTCGATCAATCATGTGAGTCGTTCTCACCCTTCACTATTATGGGCTATTATTTTTTCTCTTGAAATGTAAAGCATTCTTGTAAATATTAATTATGATTAAGTATAGACATGTAATTAAAGTTTTCAAATGGACAAAATATATCAATCCTTTAGACTCGCAATGCTCTAGTTTAATGGTTATGGTCATGTAACTTTGGCAGATGGTTGGAAAAGCTTGGAGACACCAGATTCACAACCCGTTTTTATATAGGCCTAAACGTTTCTTATTCACTAACATCTGAAGTTAGCATATGATAGTGTCGATCCTTATGCTGTAACCAACATACATTTTAAGTTTTAGATAACGGTTCTTTCCAAGGTCCGCTTCGTCCGCTTAGTAAAGTAACCTTGGAAACATTTTTCAAGAATATTTACCCGAAATATTATTATAAGCATGTAAATCTTATGGATAATTTAAAATTAAAAGTGAACAAACATTGCCAGCTGTTGTATTTTGTCCAACACTACTGTATTCACCAAACATACACTTAAGATTTTGGTGATATTTTATTTATGTGATAGAACACAGGAGGTTTGTCAGATGTTGAGTGGCCACGGAGGCCACTTACATCGCATTTCAAGGTCAAATAACTGAAACTGAGGCCATTTAAGAAAACCTAATGGCTCAATAGCCTGATTCCTAAGGCGGCGCCCCAAAAAAAAAACAAAAACAAAAAAAAAACACAACAAAAAACATCAACAACAACAAAAAAACAAAAAAACCCAACAAAAAACAAAGCAAAAAAACTAACAAACAAACAAAAAAACAGACAGAGAAAACAACCACCAAGAGTAATTAAATCTTTCATGATGTAATCCTCCATCATCTCACCACTCTTGTCCAATCAGGACACTGCTGAAGATGAGATCTGCTTCATGACATTGCATTGCCAGAGTGGAGCTATTTAAATTAGACCTGAAGTTGTACATTTCTGTAGACAGTTGCCAAGGTGTGAGCACTTTCAGTATGTTTTCCAACTCTGTTTAATGACTCAGTAGTCTGAACCCTAAGGCAATGATGGTTTAATTTTTTATCATTCCTGTGAAATCAGTCAACCGAAAAAAAGTTATCTTAAAATCTTTTATAGATTTTTAGATCTAAAATGTTGATAAGTCATTAAATTGTGTGTTTTATATATGGACGATAGTGTTATAGACCTAATAGATTTTTTAAAATAATAAATTGTAATTATCAACAATAATAGACTTTTTCATATCAAGTCCAATATAAATCCATGTATGAGAACAGTTCAACAGTTTCAGGAGACCCATTGAAAAAAAAAGAAATGAAGACCGCTGAGGTCACCGAAAATTGTTTAGACCATTAATTTACTTGTAATGTGGCTTCTAGAAGACAACTCTGGCAATCTGGCAACCCTGCATTATTCTTCCCCCCCCCCTCTTCATCTTAGCTGTGATATGGTGAAATTCAGATTTATATATTATGTGTAATGTTATCAGTCTGTGTGCCAACTTTTTTGTGCCTCTTTTTTTGCTTCTCATCGATGTAACCTCTTAAGTCCTACTATTGTATAAAGAGAATGTCCTTTTTTTTCTCCTAACGCGACAAGTAAAGATTTATGTATTCTGTGTTCTGCATTCTGTTTTATTATTATTAATATTATTATTATTATTATTATTATTATTATTATTGATATAATACGTTTGCAATTTGAGTAGTATGTAACCAGGTTATTGCTAGTGGTTTTTTATTGGCACACAAAACGAGTGAAAATCTAACTCACAAAATAAAAGTAATTTTTATATGGAAACTATACCGGTGCTCTTTTGCAGCTATGTTACAGGAAGGGTCTAAGAGTCTTTTTTACGCAAACTTTGTTAACAAGCATAAAAGTGCTCTATATTAAATTAATAGAATGCTCGACCGATCCGTTCGGTAAAACTGTTACTCGAGATATTAAAACTCAGGTATAAAATGTTAACTTTTCAAAGCTTTGAACCTTAATGCTAAGAAAGATAACTCATACATTTTGTATGCTTCAAAAGTTTACGCACAGGGTTACTTCTCATTTTTTAGGGATTTGAGTTGAGTTGAGTTGGTTTAACGTCCAACGTTATCCATATACAGAATATATTGTGGACGGGCCCCAAATTGACGTCTGACAATATTATGTGCTGCCACACAAGACAGTGCGGGGATACACTGACTCCTGTCTCAACCAGTCATGTTATACTAACACTGACTCAACCAGTTACAGGTGACGAAATCGAAAAAATAAATCTGCCGATCGTGGGATTGGAATCGTGGACCTCCCAATCTGGTGACGAACCCTCTACCACTTGCACCATTTTTGAACTAACTCTGAAATGTAACCTACAGATCATATGCCATGGAAATGCTATTTTTTCCACTGGTCATAGATCAGCCAGTATCGCACAGTACTCATAACGAAAATATACTTACTTTATTGATAAAAGGTTTGCTATTTAGTTTGTGCGGTGTAAGGGCTGTGTTGCTTCTCCGTTTTACTTGGCTTTCAGGTTGGAATTATGGTTATTTTTTAAACATGGTCAGTATATCTTTTTTAAATATAATCAGTAGTGATTTGTAACAGTACATTTCCTGTAGTACAGGTAGTGCAAATAATGCTAGGAAAACTGTTGTTACTACTGGTACTTAGTTTTCATCTAAAGAGCATTGTATACTTTTCTTGGTGGAACAACAGTACTTAACCTACTCTTATCTCTTTACTCACAGTATGCATGTGGTTTAAGTTTTACGGTAAATGGGATGGAGACATTGCTGGTGTTTTATATTTGTCCGTTGTGTGTGAGGCAGTCTTCTTGTATGAGCCAAAGTGTTATGTTATTAAAAGATAAAAAAGGGAGACAAAATTTTTTTACGCCGAGCCAATAGCAATTGTAATATAGAGTAAATAATCAAAGTTATGAGCCAATTAAATGTCGGTAAGTATTGCTTGGCTCATTTATCTTTATGATTTTGTAGACCTTAGCGCCACTGCTATAAAAGTAAAACTTTTGTTGCAGCCCTTAGATCTAGTTTTTTTTTTGTTCCCCGTGCATTGTATCAAGTCGGGACTTTTCAGTAAGACTTTAAAAGCACAACAATCGTTAGCAATTTTTGTTGGCAAAAAACACACTTTTGAGTATTGATAATATTTTGTTATCACTTGTTGTTGATATAATAATTATGTTGCTAAGGCTTCTGTCGAGGTGTTGTTTTTTCACGAATTTCATTGGTTTGGTGTCAAGTGGGCTATGTGAAAGAGAATGCAGCTAGAGTTCATGGATGTTAGGTGACTTGAAGTGTTCAGTTAATGGTCAGATAAAAGCGCGGTACTTGTTAACACCATCCCTGTTGATTCTCAGAGGACATAACTTGAAACATCGACTTCTGTAAAAGAAAAAACAACCGAGTTACATTTTTTTAAATCGGACTTATTAAAAATATGAAAGAAAGTTCCAGGAATGAACTAAAAAAAATTAAATTAAATAAAAATCAAAATAGGAAGCGTTTAATTATATAGTAAATAATTTATGCTTTAGTTTTGCATCATGACTTAAGTCCTATATAATAACATTAATAATAAAGAAACACAATCGAAGAAAACAAACAAACAAACTTTTTAAAAGAGTCTCTGCGTTTATTTCATATCAGTTTATAGTATATCCACATTTCTGTAAAACAATTCTTTTTTTCTCATTTTGGGCTCGTGTTAAAAGTAGTAAACCATTTCTGACATTGATTAACCATTGCTATCGTGAATTTTAAAAAAACCTAAGAATTAAAATATGCTGTCACTCATTTGTTCCTCATATGAAGCTTTACAATGTAATGAAAATCCTACAACGAAATCTGAACGCTGCTTTTGTGTTTTTATTGTTTGAAGGTTTTAGTCTAAGATGCATTATAATTAATTGATTTATGATTTTGATAGTTGGACACATGCATTTGGAGCAGAACAAAGCTTGGACTATTTGTATGAGTGGGGTTGGCAATCGAGAAACTTTTAAAACAGTCTTTATGGAATGCATTTTCTTTTAACTCGGAACTCAATCTTAAACGTCTCATATCTTTTAGATTTTCAGTAGAAAGAAGTGAGGTCGTCAATTGCTCTTTTGTAGAACGAACTTAAGTCACCTCCATCTCTCTTGTAAAAGGGAGTGAGCTCACTCAGCGATCTTTTGTAGAAGGAGCTGAGATCGCCTGCAGATCTTTTGTAAAATGAGCTTAAATCGGTTGGAGATCTTTTGTAGAAATAGCTGAGACCACCGAATGCTTTTTTGTCAAAGGGGTTTATATAATCGTCCGACTTTTTATAGAACGAACTGAGCTCATTGGGCGATCTTTTGTAGAACGAGCTTAAATCTCCAAATGATCTTTTGTAGAAGGAAGCAAGGTCGTCTAACGATCTTTTATAGAACGAGCTGAGTTCGTTCGGGGATCTCTTATAGAAGGAACTAAGCTCAGAAGGAGATCTCTTGTAGACGCCGCTGAACTGCTCAGGTGATCTTTTGTAGAAGGCACTGGGTCTCCTTTTCTCTAAACCGGCGAGATCAGCCTGGAAGTTTGGAGCTTGGATGCCGCCATCGCTGATTGATCTTTTACTTCTGCTGTTGGACGCTCCGTTCTCACTCTCCATACTATTAGTGCCGTCTTTATTTTCACTTTCCTGAATGCTGCGCTTTTTGTAGAATCTGCTCAAGCCATGATCACCGAATGTGCCCAGGCCTCGCTTTACTTCACTTGGCGAGATTTCATCTTTGTCCAAATCTGGCAGTTCAAACCAAAGGTTCGGTTCTTCTATCTGTTGCCCATTATGTCCATCACCTGGGCCATCTATAGAGAAGATGTCTTCCATGTCGACAGGGCCATCCTCTGGTGAGAACAGTGTGTCGAACTCCTCCAAGGGGGCGTATTCACTCTGATCAAAGTCCGTGTCTGTGTCGAGCCCATCCCTCTTGTAAAATGGAGCACGCTTGTAAAATGCAGCACGCTTGTAAAATGGTGCACGTTTGTAAAATGGAGCTCTTTTGTAGAATGAAGCTCTCTTATTGATCGACGCTCGCTTGTAAAATGGGGCTCTCTTATAAAACGAAGCACGCTTGTAAAACGGGGCTCTCTTGTAGAACGAAGCACGCTTGTAAAATGCAGCCTTTTTGTCCAGTGGGCGTCCGCTCTGGAAAAGGTCTTGCCCGGAAACAGCTGATTCTTTGAGGAAGGAATTAGCGCCACTGCTGTCGCCTAGAGCCTTAGTTTCTCTTGCAACATCACCTGCGTCAATAATGGCTGCCAGAAAATCATCCTTGGATAGACGGCGTCGCACCGGCTCCGCATCTGAAGATGGTAAAAAGTTGGTTCTATAAAAAACATAACAAACACAAATCGGAAAAAATCCCAACAAACAACAACATTCCCTTAAAAATTAATATGAAAAATCCCCATAAAACCCCCCAACACAAAACAACCATTACTTAAAAAATTCTATTTTACAAGCAGGAAGATTTTGGATATTACAATCATATAAAAATGCCGGGCTTTTATCTTTGGTAGCAACAAACTTAACAGCGGTTTGGTCTCAGTTTTGGTCCTTGGATATCCATAACGGGTGGTTACTCTTGTCCTTCAGACATAATTATTTTATCGCGAGACTATGGGAAGCGGGGACGGCGCTCAGTGTTGGTGTTTATTGACACTTTGTGTAGGTGTGGGCTTTTGGTCTCGGACTTCGTTAAGATGGATGAGCCAGAAAGAGGGAAGACACACAGAGAGAAAGAAAGAAAGAAAGAAAGAGAGAGAGAAAGAAAGAGAGAGAGACTCTCTCTCTCTCTCTCTCTCTCTCCTTCTCTCATAGAGAGAGATAATTAAATTCACTGATTCGCACAGACAAACAGTCAGACAGACAAACAGCACACAGACAGAAAGGATGTCAGATAAACATAGAGAGGAAAATTAATTCTGCAGCTCATTTTTTCTTCTTTATCGCTGATCATAAAACTCAAGTTTGTTCTGACAGATTATCCACTTACATGAGAGATATACCATATAAACATTCAATACATTCAATACCTGTTTTGTCATGAATCTAATCGTAATACTAATAGGCAAACGTCTTTAACTTGAAAACGACAAAAACCCAACAATATAAATTAAATACCAATGCAGTAGAGGTCTACAGGAATGACGCGTCGCTTTTGAATGGTCGATCTCTGGTCTAATCGTTTACCGGCTGGACATCTGCAGTGGATCTGAGTGGACAAAGAAAGTTGTCAGTCAACTAGTTCTAAGTATAGTATCTCTAATTGGCTTTGCCATTGTCATTGTAATTAAAAAAATACTAGTAGCTGTTAACCATGATTTTATTTTTAGGTAAAGTAACGAAGACAATTACATTGTGGTGTGGGTTAAAAAATAGGTGTCTATGTCAAATTGATTCCTGCAGTAGGAGTATAAATAGCAGCAGCAGCAGCAGCAGTAGTAGTAGTAGTAGTAGTAGTAGTAGTAGTAGTAGTAGCAGTAGTAGTAGTAGTAGTAGTAGTAGTAGTAGTAGTAGTAGTAGTAGAAGGTGTGGTAGTAGCAGCAGCAGCAGCAGCAATAGCAGTAGTAGTTGTAGTAGTAGCGGTAGCAGCAGCAGCAATAGTAGCAGTAGTAGTAGTAGTAGTAGTAGTAGTAGTAGTAGTAGTAGTAGTAGTAGTAGTAGTAGTAGTAGTAGTAGTAGAAGTATTAGTTGTAGTAGTAGTAGTTGTTGTTGTAGTGCTTATTAGTAGTAGTAGTAGTGTTTAGTACATGTACTTAAACTAACACCAATTACTTCTAAACGTTGGTCGATCGTACCATAATCCCAGTGTTACTTATGTCCATTCCAATCTGAGTGATGTTGAAAGAGCCAGCGATCTGATCTGGTCCGCAAGTTTGCAGGCTGGAGAATGCTTGACTACAGACGCCGTACCTACAACAGATTCATCGTTTTAAGCTTTAGTTATATACAGCAATAAATTTTAATTAAGGTACCACGGATATAACTGACTCATACACAAGTATTCACGGCACAGCTACAGATTATCAAGGCGGGTCCTACTATGAAACAACAAACTTCCAATTGAGGCACTGTGATAAAAATCCAATCACATACCCCCCCCCCCCCCTGCCAAAATTGTTTAGGGATGTTGCTCAGCGTCCAACGTCAGCACAACATAACCTATATTGTGGACGAGCCCCAAGACCAACCTAACGCACGACAATTTTACGTGCTGCTAGTATGCTACACAGCAGATCACATTAAACTGACAACGACCCAACCAGAAGTAGACGGCTCGCCAGAACGGGGGCCCGAACCACGGACCTCCTGCGTCGAAGCCTATGTTTTGCCCCTGGACTACTGGGCCCTCAAAGAGGAAGGAGGGTCAGCTGATATTCGAAACCCCGAATCTCATGCACATCAGTCCAGTGTATGATGTCATACATCCACCGTCTTGTGGGCCTGCCCTGTCTTTGTTTTGCCCCCAGCTTTGCTTCTAGGGTATGTCTTTTCAAACTGTCATGTCTTTTCGTTGCCAAAAGATTTATGATTTTCTTTCTTTAATGGTATTTAAAAGTCAATTTTGTTTGATCTTGAGTTCTTTTAGTATGTCGTTTCTTTCGTCTGTGTGCTGTCCATGGTGCATTTTTAGTTAAAAGGAATATTTCTTTTTATTTGCTTTGGTAATTGTGCACCCATCACATCATAATGTGGCAATGGAGAATATGCAAGATTTGATGATTTTCAGTTTTGTCTCTTTGTTGTTTCCCTTTCAGAGTTTTTCAAGCCTTTTCATTTGTGCCAGGGCTGTCGATATTCCCTTATTTATTTCCGCTGAGCGTGTGTCGTCTCCGTCAGTCCTAGAACCTAGGTATTCAAAGTGGTCAACAATGCTCCATTATTTCTCCATTTGGAATCACATCCGCACCTGTCAATTTTGACAAATTTAGTTTTCTATAAATCCTCTATAAATAGCATCCACCACGTAAAGCGTTGTGGTGAGATTACGATTCGTCTTGAGATATGCAAATAACAAGGCATGCGACGATCTTTAAGCTAGAGTCACGCTCTACTTACGACCTGAAGTGTCATCTGTTTTACATGTACTTGCATATCCCTAGTTTGCTAGATATACATTCAATGGCATTTATCAAGTTTATTTTGTACTCACATTCTCCTCAGAGAATATTTCTTTATTGAAATTAGGCGTTTGAACAATGTTCAGACTACGTTTTTATGAAACCTGCGTTCGTGGGGGCGACAGATTTATGTCACCGAAAATCTAAGCACCTTAACTTATAGGAATCAATCTATTTAATTTTTGCAATCATCCAGATCTGCGGCTTAGTCTCTGCGCCATTAAGCACTCTATGCGACAGAACATTTTAACTGACAATTTCCTCATCGAGGAAGCACCGTAGAAAAAAAATGCAATTTGATTTTTGAAATTAGCGATAAAAATTCAAGGGGTTCATCGAGCAGAACTACTACATTTTCTGAAGTATTTAAAAAGATGAATATTGTTGTCCTGTCTCCTTGCTAGTGTGTATGGGTTGGGTTGGGTTGGGTTGGTTTAACGTCCAACAGCAGCACTATATAGGCTATATTGTGGACGGACCCCAAGACGGACGTCTGACAATTTTTATGTGCTGCCATATGGATGTTTATCCTGTTTTTTTTTTTTACATAATTGGCAATCAAACACTACAGAAAATAATGCGCGGCTTTGTGTACAGCCATCGATGTACTCGGCGACAGAAGTTTTTTGAGACGCACATTCTGAAATATATTCGGTGGCTCTCTTTAGGGGCTCTAAGGTTTAAAGAAGATCCTGAGCCACGCAAAATTCTCGCCGTGCAACCTCCCACTATTTCACACTCTCTGGTCTAACTTTAGCTCCAAGATAATTATCTATCCTTTAAGCTTTCATTGGTTGGGTCGTCCAGTAGGGATACCCAGCCCCTTCTTTTTTCCTTTGTTGGAAAATAAGTGTCTCATCAAGACCCACAGGCCGACTTTATCTCCGAAGGTGATCAACCAGTCATTGACTCCATATTAGTCGGGTCCACTACACCGCCTTGTGGTTCACGCGGCCAGTAACGATAAAGAGACGGGCGAAGCGCTTAAGATTCCCCCCCCCCCCCTTTCTGGCCCTTCTGTACTTAATAGGGATCTATAACCTTACAGATTTGACCAGGTAATCTCCGCAGTATTGATAGAACATTACAGTCTAGAGAGAGCGAATGAGAGAGAGAGAGAGAGAGAGAGAGAGAGAGAGAGAGAGAGGGAGAGACAGACAGACAGACAGTTAACGATAGAAAGACAGAGATAGAAAGACAAAAAAAATCAAGATTGAATGAAATAAAGAGAAAAATTGAAAGAACAAAATAGTGACTGACAGAGAGAAATAAAGATAAAGATAGATAGATTGATAGATAAATAGACAAATAGATAGACAGACCAATAGATAGATAGATAGATAGATAGATAGATAGATAGATAGATAGATAGATAGATAGATAGATAGATAGATAGATAAAAAGATAGATAGATAGAAAGTGGAAGGGAGAGAGTGGAGATCATAAAGAAAGAGATGAAGACAAAGAGAGAAAGATATAAAGAGGAATGGAGTTTGACAAAGACATTGAGAAAGGATTATATTAAATAGGTCGCTACTGCTAGGTACAAAATAACATTCATTTAAGGCCCCAGTTATCACGCACTAGGACTTCATTAACCTAGATCCTCCTACCTCAGTCCTTAAAGGAGGCAAACGACACATTGAAACGTACAGAGTGAGTTGAGTTGATTTAACGTCCAACAACAGCACTATATAGGATAACATTATCTTGTGGACGGGCCCCAAGACTAACGTCTCACAATTTTATGTGCTGAGACACATGAGACAGGGCGGGGATACCATGACTCCTGTCTTAGCCAGTAGGGAGCGAAATCGTCAGGGCTTCAACCCCGACCTTTTGCATCGGAAGCTGATGGTCTACCCCAGGGCCACCGTGCAATCCCCCCCCCCGCCCCCCGAAAGTACAGAGTAGGTTCCCTAAATCATTGCAGTAACCAGAACAAATGTAACTGATCTATATTTTTATTTTGTAACATAGTTAGAACATAATAACACTAACAGAGTACGTTTTAATAGTTTGTCTTGTTCAATGTGCACAGCAATACTGTAACCTTAAACTATTTCTGCTTTGCCTAATATAAACATGACTGTTAATGCATTGGCGTTGTTAATTTGGCCTTTAATTTAATTGGGAAACCTTGCAAGCAATCCACACATTTCTGGCAGTCTTAGTATTAGATTAAAAAAAACAACTCCAATGGGCGAATACTGAATTCAACGTCTTTACAATATTTCATATACATTTTTTAAACATTTATGATTTTTACAAATGTGATATGAGGGAATAATTATTGTGAACGGAGACTTCTTTTTTGTCTGTTTCAGCTGATACTGAGGGTAACGAACCGGGACAAGGGAAAGCACTACTGTAAAAATCAATAATGTGTTAATGATAATCTCCCTTGAAGCTTGACCGCGAAACTGGTTTCCCGCGCCCAACAATATCTGTTATTTTATGTTATTGTTTTTTTTCTGAAACATTGGTTTTTGGAAACCTTTCTACCTTTATTCAATTGCCTACATGTATCTTTGTATCTCTTTTGAAATATAAACGGTGTGTCTTGTTTGTAAATGAGAGTTATATAATGAATAACAATCCGTTATATAATGAATAACAATCCGCCTCTGTTATAAAATAATAACACGTATCCAATAAATATTATGCTCTTTTTATGAATTTGACTTAATCAAGAGTTAAGTTCATAGCCTTTTATTGGAAATCTGTAGAATAAATGAAGGAGGTTAAGCGATAGAGTGTAAAGCTTTTTATCTGAATGTTGTGGTTTCGACCTTAATCTAGGCATCATGTTTTCCTACTCTACAGTTCAGTGGTTGAGTCAAAGGCCTTTTCAGGGCGAACATATTCAGCTGGCGTTAGTACTGCCTTGGTTGCCGAGGTTTTCACATACTGTTTCGATTGGTATCAACATTAACATGATTGGCGAAGTTCCATGTATCCCATTCTGGGATCATGAAGAATCTTCATTTAGACCAAGGAGGCGTTAATCTGAGAGAGAGAGAGAGAGAGAGAGAGAGAGAGAGAGAGAGAGAGAGAGAGAGAGAGAGAGAGAGAGAGAGAGAGAGAGAGAGAGAGAGAGAGAGAGAGAGAGAGAGAGAGAGACAGAGACAGAGAATATAAATCTATCGTTTGTAGAAACAGAGATAACAAACTCCATTTGAAAATAAAAATAAGTGAGTACAGTTATATTGTGTTTTAGTATGTTTAGAGAGCTATATTATCTCAAAAATGGCGTACTATGCCAGATTCCCCATGGTTACCTAAGCTGTATAGTTCAATACCTACCACTTTCTACCAGCTCCCCGTATGGTCCCGGCGGCCCTGGGCTGGTCATTGCAGGTACTGTCCGCTGGACAGGTGCACAGGGAGCTGTTGGAGGTCACGGCGGTGCCTGCACTGTTCTCGTAGACCGTGGAGCAAGCCTGGGTACCTCCGTCAGTCCGGCACGCCGGCTTCACGCCCTGGGGGAGTAAAACAGGGAACGTGCATTGAGTCGACTCGAAGAGAGAAATCGCTTGGTAAAGGAAAGCGTGTTTTTATAAAGACTTAATCATGTTACTGTTGTAACATTGCTGGAATTATCAAAAGGGATCAGAGTGTTTTTTACCCTGAAACCGCAGGTGAGAAAAACGGGAAGACTACTAAGTCCAATTGAAATTCCAGAAAGAGAACAGCGTGCAAAAAGATTAAAGAAAATCAAGGAACGCACCAGTCTTATTTTGGACTGTTTTACCTGTTTTGATCCTTAATCCGTCGCAATGGAACCTAAGTATTTAAATCTCTGAATAATCCTCTAGATTTATTAGCAGCAACAGTAACATGGGTAAGGCAGCAACAATAGAAACAGCTTGATCCTACTGCGATTAGAACAGCCGAGGTGCAGCAACGTTATCACCGAAACGCCTTGCCACTCAAAGAGAACACATTGGTATCTAGTATATAATTTATTATAGACCTCTATAGAATAAGGAAAAATCATTGATGTATTTACTAACCCACCAGGAGTTATTCACAATTTCGATAGTAAAGATTCAAATTGACGAAAAATCCCCCAACAAAGAACAACATAAAAATAAAAACAATCATTAACAAGCATGTGATACAACAAGGCGGTAATTATTCAGTCCGAAAGCATCAACACGAACAGTGACCTGCGTCTTTCAAACAATGGTTTACATTCCAGGCGAACTGCTGTGATTTGGTCTGTCCTTGGAGGTTTGTGCGTCGTTTGGTAAATGCTTTTCGTGCCTCAATGGTTGTTTTTAACACAACAAAAAAACGAGCCCCCCCACACACACACAAAACAACAGCAAAACAAAAACAACAACAACAACAACAACAACAACAATAAACCTCCCAAACATACGACAACAACAACAACAACAACACCACCACCACCACCACCAACAACAACAACAACAAAACAAACACTGAAAAAACAAAAAAGGTTAAAAATAGGGTGAAAACTTAATGAAATTGGAACGCCCAGAGAAATAGATGGAAAAGGAGGGAAAGAGAGGGATATAAATAAAGAAAAGAGAGAGAGAGATACATACACACACAGACGAGACACAGAGAGAAAGAGAGAGAGAGAGATAGAGAGAGAGAGAGAGAGAGAGAGAGAGAGAGACAAACAGATACAGAAAGAGGGGTAGCTGTAACTCTGTTAAGAGTTAAAACGCTAATCACTGCCGACGCGGTGTAGACTAATCTCCGATTAATTCTTCTGAATTCTGCAAGTTTGAATCCCAATAATAATAACTATAACAAATAGGAGCAGAAAGTCGCGGAGGATTCCAAGCAGGCGCAAAAGAGATACGTCTTTATTAAGTAGGCACGGTTGGTGTGACCAAAGGATTAAAACATAACAGCAATCTAACAGTTTCATTCTCCCCTAGATAGTGCCACCCACAATGCTCTGATAACTGTTATAAGAATAGCGCTATTTGATTCATTTGAACTGAACAGAAAAGAAATCCTCTAGATAATGGTATGGTTTGTTGGTTCTTTAACACCCAATCCCACATAATAGGGTATATCGCAGACATGGTAAATTTAAATGATTATGAAGCTTTTCAGTGTGTTAGACAACGCATTCCATAGTGCTCTGCACTGTGTCAATGAATGCTCATTCTGGAAATCCTAAGGTCCCAAAAACTTGGAATAATTTAAAGCCCTAGTTTGGTTTTAAAAGAGCCTGCGTGTCGATATAACTTACAGTACTTATTTCTATTTCATCGTTTTTGCCTCATGACTCTATTGGTGAAAATACGATGGGCGGTTGAAAAGAAAATAATTCTCTAAATGTCTTTCTACCGTCTTGTTAATGGATGGACCTTTACCATGATATGTTAAAATATATCACATAAAAAAAATCAAAAGAAACTTTGGATATGTGAGGTGGGCAAATTAATTTATAAGTCTCACACCTCAAAAAAGTTCTTCTTCGAAGAGTTTTCGTTTACGACACGCACCAGGCACACTAAATCAAACACATGCTAAAACAACGGATACTGTTGATTTTGATAAACTCTAGTCCATCAGGTGGGGCAACTAAATTTTTTCAGTCCAGACCTCAGTTTGAGAACAACTTGCGTTTTACAAAATATCGTAGTGTTTAGAGTTGACTGTGGTCAGGTCTGCAATGCATAATATATAAAGTTAAACTTTAATAAAATAAAGTGTAGTTCTTTAGCAGGGCAACAAACGAAACCTACGTTTGGAGTTCTTGAAAATCGAAAGTGGGCAGCTCAGAGCAATAAGATTTAGCCATTTTGATGAATCGACTGTCCCGCAGAACAGATGAATTCAATCGTAATGGCCTGCAAGTTTGTGGGCACCGGTGTTGGAAGTATGCATGAATGCCATCCCAAGCTGCCATCAAATTATATACATATTTGGCCATCTTTGCGCCCACCGCGGAAAACATTAATTTTCCAAACTATAAAAAAACGTAACGAAGCCTACAGGTGGGAACAACGCATATATGTTCCGAACGCCTGAAGATATTGAAGATCATTCGAAGAATTTGTGTAGTGATCATCGTGATCATAGCAACAAGGTAGGGCTATATATCACTGTACATTTTGGCTATAAATAAGTTGGGCAATACATACATATATGCATTTCTGAAGTAAGGTGGCATCTCTGAGTATAATTATCATCGCAGGAGAGGCCAAGAACGAGCCCCCTACTTGGTATTCATGATCAAACAAACAACATGTGTGCGTTGGGAGCTTTGACTGACGGATCTCTACAATAGAAGCTTTGCGGTGTCAAGGATCAAAGCAAAACGAAGACGATTTGTACCGGAAAGTTCAATGGCGTCCAATCATAGCTCTATCCCAGACTTACAGAGCCACTGGACGACCAGAAAACTCAATGCATAAGGGACTTGATTATTTTATCCGTTACAATCATATGGGTTGCAAGGCCTGCAATAACAAGGGTCCAGGTCGATATATCTTGTCCTTATGGTCAGTTCAGAACTAAGATGGGAGCCGGTGTGGCTGACCCATGCTGTGTGATAAGATAACTTAATAGTGACCCCTTCACACGATGAGATGGCTATTACTGACAGTTCAGTCTGCCTGATGCTCAGGACGGCGGATCGAACCCCAGCAGGTGCCTTAGTTTTTATGTGGGAAATTTCGAGTATCCAGGTGACTTAAAGATCACACAGTAAAAGATTACACAGTAAACAACTGATCGTGCATAACCCGAATATCATTACCAAGGACAGCAGTCATAGTCAAATCCTGCCTTCGGGGGTTAGATCTTAATAATTCTCGTTACTTTAAAACCCGTTTCGGGTTTTAGTCCTATCTAGATCAGTAAACAACACCTAAATACTAATTAAAAAATTATGTATAACATGTCAAAACATACAAACAAATTGAATTAATCTCAAGCTCCTTTGTACTTTTCCCAAGAACCATTTATACGACGAGGGTACAAACGATATATTCGAAATTCGAACTTTTTGCTTTTAATCACTACGTATTAGTATGTGTCGCCGATTTAACTTGTTGCTAGTTGCTCTAGAATTTACATCTCCAGCCTATCCAATGAAGGGGCGGAGTTTTTACAGATCATATTTATAATACTGAAGCTTTTTTGTTCATTTCTCCTGGCTCACCAAGCAAACAGGCCCAATCGGGAAATTACAGCTTGAAACCCATGAACGTAAAATGTCATTTATTTTGTGCCCACTGTTTGGGTCGGTGTCAACATAGAGCCCAATTACATAGAATAAGCCAAGCCAAGCCATGCCGAACCGGTCCAAGCACTTTGACGCCTTCATAACCGCCTTACTTTTTAGTGGCTTGGCGGCTTATTTGGTGTAAACGTTTGTCAAGGCGTTCACAGCTCGACTCAGTACAGTTTTAACAGAAATGGTCATTGTTCTTTTCCGCTAGCCACCATCGTCAGTTTAACCATGGATCCTGATGTGTTATGGTGGTAGAGAGCAAAAAATAAAAATAAATTATACAACTTTTTAAAAATCTGAAGAATGATTCTGAATGGTCTCCAATCACGCGTTGTGTTGAGTTGAGTTGGTTTAACGCCCAACAACTGCAATATATAGGATATATTGTGGACGGGCCCCAAGACTTACGTCACAATTTTATGTGCTTCCACACACGAGACAGGGCGGGGATACCATGACTCATGTCTCAGCCAGTCACATTAAACTGACACCGACCCAATCAGTAGGGAACGCAATCGCCAGGGCTCGAACCGCGGGCCCCATCTTCAATCACGCACAGATGGTGCTGCTTAATATGGTGCTGGACAGGATTTACCATCCTTCACCGATACCGAGAGGTAGTAGCTCCAGAAAACAGACGTTCAGGTTTTGTTCATTTCCACTCAAGCAACCTTATTGCACCAGAGAGACGTGATCCATATATCAGTCATCGTCTCTTGCATCTCCAATGCCACAAGCCGTCAATGATCGCCAGTGTACACTTTACATCTAGTTTGTCCTATCCTACCTAATTGGAGCAAGGCTGAGACAATAGTCGTGGTGTCCCCGCACTATCTCTGCGTGACAGCATGTACACTTGTCAACCATAAGTCTTGGGAATTTCTGCTAACGTTGGAAGTCCAGTTCGAAACCCACAATCGAGCAAATAATTATGATTTGTCTGATATCGCCCCGCACTTGTTGGGTCGGTGTCAGTATTTTATGAACGGCTGAGACATGAGTGCTGTGTGGCAGCACGTAAAACATTGCCAAAGATTAGTTTCATAATCCGCCCATTATAGCCTTGCTACTGACGTTGGGCGTCGTGAAACTAGCTTACTCACCACCCACCTATTCACTCACTCACCCACTCACTAACTCAATTACTCCCTCACTGAGTCACACACCCACCTACCTATTCAATTATCTTTTCACTCACTGAGTCATTCCTCAACTCACTCACTAAATCGCCCACTCACTCACTCACTCACTCAATCACTCATTCATTCTTATCTCCAAATGACGGCTCTATACGGTGACGGAGCCTGCATTCTAGTCACGCACTAACAGAACAGTAAACTACAGGTGGGGATCGAATCAGGGTCACCCTGCCCATTGTAGTTGAGACGGTCACCAGTAACGGATGCCTGAATGCCCCGCCCGGCGAGGATAACCTAATACAGAGGGCGGAATCTCTTAAAGCCTTTCTCTCTACAAGTCTAATAAACACGTGAAGAATTTCAAACACGTTCTTTTGTACATGTTTCAATAGCTGTGAGGTTAATATAAATAGTTTTGAAAAAAAAAGTTGTTGAGTCCGACATGTCTGCTATTGGTTTAAAAAAGAAACCTTGGGCTTGGAGAGAAATCAAAATAGCAAATAGATTTGTCCTACCTTACAATATTAAAGTGAATAAAGAGAAATGGATTTCCTTTCCTCTGGTAATGTCATTTATAAAGGAAGATGTTAAGGTATTAGAATGTAGTAAATAGTGAATAAAGACCGAGTTAAGGTATTATATTAAGGGTATACTTCGGGATTATAACATGGTAGAGTTGTAAAAGAACATGTCAGACAGTGAAGGCAGTGCCCCAACGGTCAGACACAGCACCCAGAGAGTTGGGTTGATTTTAATGTCCAGCGACCCAACCAGCAGCAAGGGACGAAATTGGACAAATAAATTTGTTATGGTTGTGGGATTCGAACTGCTGAAATTTTGATGTGGAGGCCAACGCTCTACCACTTGTACAATATAGTATATTCTGTGTTAATACAAACTTTGATTTTTTCCATCTTAATGTTTTGCTCACTTTCTAATGGGACAGTAATGGACTTGTCATGATTGAAAGGCGGGGCACATCTCTCTAGTTTCACGCAAGGCTGAGCTCTACAACCAACTCTGTCGCTTGGCTCAGTGCAACTTCCATTTAGCAGTAATAGTACAACAATAACACCGAATAGTAATACTTCATCGCAAACACAACAAATAGCATATTAAAACCCACACTGCCTTGCTAAATTTTTTTCACCATTTTATTGTCTACGGATCCTTTATTTGTAGCTGAGAAAAAAAAGTCTGTTTGCTCTCCGTTCTGTCTCTTCATCAATTAATTTTTAAATTTCGCTTTCTTTTTCTCCTCCTCCATCCCCCTATCGCCTCTCTCTCTTTCCTCATCTCTCTCTCTCTCTCTCTCTCTCTCCCCTTATCTCTCTTTTCTTTGTCTTCTTCAACAAATATTAAAACAACATTTTACCCAAACATAATGCTCACCGTAAGGTATACATATTAAAAAAAACCTCATCATGATTTAAAAACATACATAGATAGATAGACAGATAGATTAATAGATAGATAGATAGATAGATAGATAGATAGATCAGACGGATAGATAGATTGATCAAACAGATAGATAGATAGATAGATAGATAGATAGATAGATAGAGAGAGAGAGAGAGAGAGAGAGTGAGAAAGAAATAAAGAGGGAGATAAGAGAACGACACACAGTGGAAATAGTTCAAACAAGACGTTAACATCTTTAAACATTCATAACTTAGTGAGCGCCTCATTTCCATTTTACGGTACGCCAGAGGAACGAACATTATTTACTTTAGAAAACGGCATCTATATATCTATATCTATCTATCTATCTATCTATATATATATACATATATATGGACATATATCAATGACTGGACAAGTGAAGAGAAAAAACATGCCAGATAGTGAAGGCAGCGCCCCAACGGTCATACGCAGTACCCAGAGAGTTGGGTTGATTTTATCGTCCAACGACCCAACTAGCAGCAGGGGGCGAACTCAGTCAAATAAATCTGTTACCCATCGTGAGATTCGAGCCGCTGAACTTTTGATTAGGAGGCCAACGGTTTACCACTCGAGCCAGTTCGCTCCCAGCTTATTTTGTGCCTACGAAACTAAAAATATACAAGCGGTTTTTGTAATTCCGTAGGCTCGTCTTCCCGCCTACATAGATCGCGCAATATTTAGAGAAATCATCAAGGGAAATACACACAGCAAGACGGGCCCATAATAGTTTTACAGGAGACCAAGGATTTAGAGAGACGTTCCACAAAAAGAGCTCGCTGTGCTTTTGATACATGGAGCTAGCGAGACGAGTGCTTACTCTATTGAATTATGGCGGTCGAACAAAGTTCACACAGATTTTTTACTAAGGTTTAAAGAAGGAAGCAATCGCCTTAATTGCATAGAGCCATGTATATAAAATCCTCGTCTTGAAACCTCTCACTATGTCACACTCTTTGGTTTTATTACGAAAATTTCAACAACAACAAAAAACAACAATTTATTATGACACTTGTTATTTAACTCTCTCAAAAACCGGCAATTCTGGTTTGAATTCAAAAGAACACTTTCAAATATTTATCTCCTCAAACCGCTAATGTAGAATAAATAGTTGTAATCAAGCGAGCTAAGAGAATTATGGCTTCTCATGGCTAGGATGGTTCATGAAAAACTATGGCCTTGAACGAGACCTGTTTTTAAATAACTGCCTGGAATTTCTTAGATTTGTAATGCAACAGTTGGCAAACAAAACGGAAAGTCTTTTCAAGATGTGATTTCCCAGTTGAAACAGAAAAAGCGTTATCAAAAGATTTCTTCTTCAACATAAATATTTATGTAAGCCAATTTTCTTTCATTCTGTGTTGTGTTAAATTGTGTTAGTTTTAATTCAAAGGGTCTTTTAGTCATGCTTCTCAAAAACCAAATTTAGAAAGAAAAGAGGAGTAATTGCTAAACAGCAAGCATTTATAATCAGTGCTTTGGTTAGCTTTAGGTATAACCGCGTACAACGTTGCTAAAGTTATGAATCGTCTGAACTCAACGGAGTCACAGTATTTGACCAACATATCTTTTGAACCAAGAAGCATAGAGTACATTTTTTTATCTTCCAAATACAATCTCTATTTCAACGCTTACATGTAGACGATGAAGGCTCTCGAAATGTTGAAAGGCACTGCGACAAGTCTAAAGCTACTGGTGTCAATAAAAAATTCCAAGTTTTTGTCATCGTTGAAACTCTATTGTAAAGACACAACCCCTTGGAGAAGACATGAAGGTCAGAACACAACATAAATCTGTTGATTTAAAGAAATAACAAACAAAGCAGTGACATGTGGATCTGTGAAGATCGTACAGATGGCTCATCTTTCCGCTGTCCATTCCAACCGCACACACTGTGTTTCCGATTGACGAGTTTTAATCACACACAATGTGTTTCCGACTCAATAAGCTACGGCAAAATTCCACTTTCTTCTGCCCGAGACCTTAACGCCGTTGTGAGAAATATCTGCTCACTGATGGAACCTTGATTGGTCTAATGTGTTCTCATTTTGCGTTTTCTTTTCCTCATTCATCCCACGCACAGATTTCCTTGCGGCTCCAAGGTTTTGTCTCAGGAGCTCTAGCAGCAAAAAACATCTTGTCTTGATACATGTTATGTAGAGAGAAACACAGACAGTGGGCTGTAAGTACAACGGCGCGGTAATTTACGACTCGTCGTGAGAATATGTCATAAAGAAGGCTGACGACAAATAAGCTACTGCGAGATTGTACTTACGGCAATATGTAGTGCACGTGTGTATTAACTTCTTTTTTTTTCAACCTTTTCACATTGCATTATTTTAGGCCTATTCCTTGTGTGCGCACTATTTCGGTAATTTTCCAACATTTGAAAAGGTAAAAGCTTCGATATTTTTGTGTGTGCATCAAACGGTGTGCAGATCAATTCAAAAAGGTGCTATCACAAGAGCGTATGAACCCGCACAACATTTGTGCCGGGTAAAGGGAAAAAAGGTTGATATAACCGCATTTACTTATTAAGTTTACTAAAAATTGAAATTGTTTTTTGCATTGTAGTGTGTGTTTTGAAATTGGGTGTGTTTGTGGATCAGTCAACTTCTTTTTGGCGCTGGCTAGCTCGATATGAGCTTTCTAAAAAATCTAAATGTAAAATATCTCTACTTTTTCCGTCGTATTGTAAACTCTCCCAGAACTCCATATTATGCCGGTTCATCAACCTGAAGACATGGGTCACATAGTCCGGAATATGCTGAACCCTTCAATCAACGTCTAGATCTAGATTTTTCTCTCTGCGATTATAACCGGTCTTTTACGTATTCTCAAATTTCGAGTAGCTGGACCGAGTCAAAACTTGAACTGCTTGTCTTCTTTCCAATTTGAATAAAATAATATGACTAACTTATCTCATCACACCAGAGGGGTTTACGACATAAACTTACTACGACAAAAACGAGTTGCATGCTTGGAAGAACCTACCTGAAATAGACAAAGGGCTCAGCGTTGTTTTCGATAAAATCTACGTTCTCTCGGTATTTACACCAAATAAAAGTCCCTATTTCAGTAGGTTAGTGTTGTGTGCTAACGGTGAAGTGGTCTCATGTTTGAATCTAGATGCTGCCTCTTGTCCCTCTTATACAATCGTTAAGAAACATAAGAGATCTAAAACTAGTTTAAAGACTATAATTTTGTTCCCATCAACAAGAAACGGTATAACAGTCTATAGTGATTGGCTTGATCAACAGATCAATTATGATTCATAATTTAAGATGAATCATGCTTCTCCCCCCCCCCCCCAATTTTAGCCGGTAAAAAGGAAAATTGAATTTGTTAATGTAGAGAGAACCATTCTGAGGTAAACTTTAAGTGGAAACATTAGGCCTACTTTAAATAAACTTTGAATCAGCGACCCACTTAAACATTATATTCGTTTTTAGTTCATCACCACTTATCTTTATGCATACTTCTAATCAGTAACGAGCAATACGTAAAACGTATGTTTTAAATAACAATCATATCCGTACTATGTGTGTGTGTGTCCGTGGGGGGGGGGGGGGCGGGTGCAAGTACTATTGTCAGTTAAAGCAGACCATACTATTTGTTTAAAAGAGAGAGTAGTGTCTGTCAGTAAAGAAGTACTACATATATATTCACAGTTGTGACCCACTCTAATCTGTAATTGGGCCCCCAGACAATTAGACCCTGGCTCCAGCAGAAATCCTCTTACATCGTAACGTGCAGGATGCAGTGTGGAGTTGGCAAACGTTCAGGTCGGGTTACATCATCTCAGTCTATCTATCTCACAGACTGATTGTAGAGATCGATAACCCCGTGCATCACATACGAACATTTCAGCCCATCTAAGTCCAGGTCTTTCTGTCAGGGTGGGGTACTGACTTAGTGACCACAAAGCTTAGAGCTATCATCGATTTTTAGTGACTATTTCCCTTAATTAGTCTCCGACCTCATTTTCTTTCCCATTCATTTACACTGAAAACGCATATAAAATTGTCAAACGTCACTCTTGAGACCCGTCAACAATATAGCCTATATAGTGCTAAAGTTGGACGTTAAATCAACTTAAATACAACCACTACGCTGAAAACCACACAGTTCATTAAAATATTTAAGTGTGAAAAATGAAAATCTATAAGTTATTTTCGAACAGTTCTTTTGTTTTAAAATTGAAAGAAACTTTAATTAAAAGTAAGCTATGAAAAGACTCAACCTCGAATAGGAAAAGAAGCCCGAAGGAATTAAATAAACTAGATTTACTTTTCAAGTTGTTTGACCGAATAACGACGGGCGAACATTAAGTCTTTTTGTTGTGCGATGATTGAAATGTTTCTGTTTAGAACTAATGCATTCACACCAAAGTGTCGCATCGAATTCTCGTACTTAACTTGAAGAGGTTGAGTTTCCTTAACAAAGCGAGCAGGTTTCTAGTAGAGTCCCAGTCTATTACAGTTTACTTGATGAAGTCCGCACAATGGCCGCACAATGGCCTGTGGAAAATCTCACTCTCTGGCAGACTGTCCAAAAGATCAACAGCTTAACCGACCCTCCGTCTAATTAAGACTTGCTTTGTTACTCACTACGCTTGGAAGATTGGGCGTTGTTTACCCATGGCTCAGTTGAGTTAATCAAAGTCAGATCCATAGCAGAATTCGATCGCATTTTCTAATTTTTGAGTCATCATTCATTTATTTTTTTCTTCTCCTTTCTTTAAAAAAAAGTCAAACTCCAACAACAGGCGCTTTTTTCAAATAAATTGATATTGAGGCAATTGCGTTATATTTTTTTAAGTTTTTAGAAAAGAAATTGTCTATATATGAAATACCGTTTTCTTTAAAAAATGAAGAGAGTTTTTATAGAAGAAATCCTCAAAGTGTAAACGATGTTTGAGTGACACTTTCCAGAGCAGGTGATCAAAGAACTTCTCAGTGAAAGTTTCTCGCATGACCAAACTAGACTTTTCAGTCAGTTAGTCACTCTAGCGGTTTTAATTATGTTTTTTTTTAATCAATGCTGCTTTATACGAGCTGATTACGATACAGCGTCTAAAAGTAACCAAGAGGATCTTGGAAACTACATTATAAATACAGATCACACGTAAATACGATAATGCGTTTTGAACTTTTTTGCATTTGTCTTGCTTGTGTGTAATGAGATACGTCTTGATGTTGCTATTTTGAATCGGATACCCTTTTTGTCTTGAACTTTTCCCACACTGCAGCGGAGACTGGCATTAGCTTATTTTCATTTCAAACTCGGGTCGATTGATCAATCGAATTCAATTTTCAAACGGCAAAGTTTGCCAACAATCAAAGCATTTGGCTTTGTGATACAGAGAACCTTCCTCTCGGTGATACATAACACTACATGTTGACATTTCCTCAACAGCAGGCCTTTTCTAAACTATTGGGTGGAAAAATTGTTGATTAGTTAAGTCTCTGATGTTTTCTGAATAAAAGACCAAGGACCTGAGCTTCACTCTAGCACCCAATAAGGGGAGGGGCCAAACTGGCTCAGTTGGTAGAGCGTTGATCTCCGGATTGACAAATATTTATCCGATTTTTCCCCTGTAACTGGTTGGGTCGGTGTCAATATAATAATTATGACCGGCTGAGACAGGAGTCATGGTATCCCCGCCATGTCTCGTGTGTGGCAGTACCTTAAACTGTCAGACGTTCGTCTTGGGATCCGTCCAAAACATAGCCTATAAGTGCTGACGTTGGACGTTAAACCAACTCAACTCAACTAGTTATACAGAGACACTTCTTTATTGCGATCCAAAACATGTTGCGTTTACATTTCTTGAGCAGCACGACTTTTCCGAACTATTGGACGGAAGAAGTCGTTGATTACTCAAACATCCTGAGTGTTTTCGGAACAAAAGACCAACGTATTGAGCATGAGCTCCATTCTAGCCCCCAGCAGGATTAAGAATAGTTCATGTGTCTGCAAGAAAACAAAAGCCCACCGCCAAGAGCCGATTGATGGTTTTATTTCAATACAATAAAGCACTGGGCACTGGCGTCAGCTATTCTTGCCTTTCGTTGGGCACGAAAACGTTTAAGAGACGATGAGTGATTCTTAGGCCTCTCTGTGTTTAAGAGAATCAATGGTGAAATGAGAACGGTCTGATGAGCCCGTAAGAAAATTCGTTTTTCCTTTTTTTTATAGTAAAAATGGGGTGGGGGGGGGGTGGGGGTGGAGCGGAGGATGAACTATACACCTAATCTTCTACTGTCTGTTCTAGTACGCAAGGAAGCTTCGGGCTGACGTATTAAAAAAAAAGGGAAGTCGACGATTTAACCAAACATTTACATTAGATGATTTATCAGTAGGCACCTTCCCCTCCCCGTCAAAACAAAAAGCTATACTTTCGAGCCGCGTTTTCAAAAACAAGTACCTTCGAAAAGAAAGTCGGTTCTAAAATTTTTTTTCTAATCTTCAGAAAAGACTCCCTCTATTTAGATTGCAAGGGAACACATGAATTTCTCTGGGGATCTATATAATTATAGATAGAGAGAAAGAGAGAGACCGAGAGAGAGAGAAATTTTTTTGTGGGAACATAACGATGTTTACACAGAGAAGGTGATATGTATAAAATGTTTTACTAAAAAGCCAGAAGAAAGAGAGAGCGAGAGAGAGAGAGAGAGAGAGAGAGAGAAAGAGAGAGAGAGAGAGAGAGAGAGAGAGAGAGAGAGAGAGAGAGAGAGAGAGAGAGAGAGAGAGAGAGAGAGAGAGAGAGAGAGAGAGAGAGAAACAGGGAGAAGAAGAGAGAGAGAGAGAGAGAGAGAGAGAGACAGAGAGAGAGGAGGAGAGAGAAAGAAAGGCAGGAGGGAGGTAGACAGTTGAGTAACAAGATTAATAACCAACCCTTGTATCGGAATATCAGTCATATATAATCCTTTACATCCCTACCTAGAATCGAGCCAATAAATTTTGGCAACCGGGACATGGTTGGTGGAAATTGGTCTTGACACAGCAAATAGGCGGGGGTGGAGGAGTAGATGATAGGATAGGTAGTTCAAGCGGTAAAGAGAGCAACTTCTTATGAGGAGTCCTGGGGTTTAAAGTTCGATCAGAATGCTTTGTTCACCACAGTCAGTACAAGGTATAGACCCACTAACCGAGACAGTCGGCCAAGATCTGGTTCCGCATGCACTTGCCTAGGGGACGGTAAAGCGACTGAGAGAGAGAGAGAGAGAGAGAGAGAGAGAGAGAGAGAGAGAGAGAGAGAGAGAGAGAGAGAGAAAAAAGAGAGAGAGAGAGAGAAAGAGAGAGAGAGAGAGAGAGAGAGAGAGAGAGAGAGAGAGAGAGAAAAGAGAGGGACATAAAGAGAAACAGACAGAAACAGACAGAGACAGAAAGAGCGAGAGAGAATGTATATATCTCTACCCCCCTCCTCTCTCTCTCTCTCTCTCTCTCTCTCTCTCTCTCTGTGGTAGAAATTTGGAAGTTCTCGTATCCCCGCTCTGTCCCATTATGACAGTAGATAAAATTAATTTTACCAAAATTTAGTCTTAAGACTTGTCAACCAGTAAGCCTAGTTGGTTGTTCTAAAATGTAACTAAATCAAATAACAAAGAAATGCTAACTTGAAATGGCCTTGAGATTCTAGGCAATGAAGTAGTCATTAAACCCCATCAGTAGACTGGCATGCTTTATAGAGAGAGACTGTCGAATAGGTGTCCAGGGAACGTGATGGTGGAAGGGTGAATAAATTAACCATATCGATTGCAGTGAGAGTAATCAAACATTTGCGGCATACTTTTGTCTTAGAATGTCCACAAAATTGGCTCTCTTTAAGATAATTTTCAAATATAAAACTAAAGAACCAGAGAATTTATTGAGATATATCAACAGCTGAAGCTGAAAACGACGAAATATAAACCACGACAGTCTATTGAAATAGTTGCCAAACAGATAAAACCATCAACTATAAAATAATATTTTTTTGCAAATGCTTATAATGATAAATCATCTCATTAAGTAACGATTATTATACCTGGTAGGATGCCGATGCTGCGTGACGTTGTTGTTGTTGTTGTGACATGTCGGCATTAAACTTTGTAGTGACTGTGTGCAAAACTAACCAACACTGAACCATGGGTAGATATGGGACCTACAGTGCATCCTGGGTAGATGCGGGACCAACTATGCATCATAGGTAGATATGGGACCTACAGTGCATCATGGGTAGATATGGGACCTACACTGCATTATGACAGCATTGAACTGGAACTACACTGCCTCATGGATTGGGACCTACAGTGCATCATGGGAAGATATGGTACCTACAGTGGATCATGGGAAGATATGGGACCTACAGTGTATCATGGGTAAGTAAGGGACCTACAGTGCATTATGGGAATTTATGGGGCATACAATGTATCCTGGGTTGTTATGGGACAACTACTGCATTATGGCAAGTCGAAGATATAGGACCTACACTCCATGATGGAAATTATATGGGATCTACACTGTATCATACATAGATATGGGATCTATACTGCATTATTGGAAAATATGAGGTCTACAATGCATCTTCGAAATATATGGGACACACATCGATTGCATCATAAGAAAATATGGGACCTACACTGCATCATGGGTAAATATGGGGTCTGCGCTGCATCATGGGATTATAAAAGATTTACACCCCATTATGTGGCGTGAAAACAGAAACTCTACTCTGGTTACACCTTTCTTTTTGTGTCAATTTACAAAAATCAGTTTATCGTTTATAGACCATTTCTTTGAAGGGCGGATTTACTGCCTCTAAAATTAGCTAATTCTTAATGCTTAAGTCTAAAGAGATGTCATTATCATTGTAAATTCGAATAAATGTTTCTTGTACCCGATTTGTCAGACATCCAAGTATAGCGTGCGTAACACCAATGATATCCATTATTATTATTCTAATAGTTAACGGGACCATTTTCAAGCCATAGAAATACCCGAAAAAACTGTTCGTCCTATGTCAGTTTGTCATGAGTTTTGGCAAGTGGGTGCCACGATCAATGCATCCACTTATCTTTCTTCGCTTCTTGCATCGCACTTCTTTAAATGGCTGCCCATATGTCCATAGAGGATTTACAGTACTCATTGAAAATTTAATATTATATATATTCACACCACTGTATCTCTGTTTAAGCCATAGCCATGGTAACGAACGGATTTAGACGGATTAACTAAGAATAAGTGTTTTTCGATGGCTTCAGGTTAAATTTTCTTTATGGGGACCATAGCTTAAAAATAAAAAAAAAAAGATTGTAAAAAGCAAACAAACGCAAAAACGAGAAAAAAAAACAACAACAACATAAGTCTACAATGACGTCCTATAAATGTTTTTTTCACAGCATTTGTTCGTGAAAACTATTTTAACTCCTAATGGTTTTCTAGTTATTCTGCAAAGACATATTTGTGTGTTTTAGAGCACTAAAAAATCACCGATATTCTTCCCTCATTGTCATTTCACAATCCACGCAAATTTATTGCGTCTAGTTGTTAGAGACTTAATTACATTTGTATTGACCAAAACAAACTCATTAAGCTAGTCTAGTTTTGCCACCACACAACAATGTCTTTTCTTTATTCTCGCACGACATCGCTTGTGTTATTAGCATCCCTTGTTCAGCACATCACGCAGAGTCTGTCTTCTTCTACCAAAATAATTTGTAACTTCCTCATTAGAGCGGTGCCTTGTAAACAAGTAGGTGTTATTTACAATCGGCTTCTGAAGTAGGTCTTATAATGTTGGTAGCCGAAATGGAGCGGATGTCGCTTTTCCTGAATAAATAATGCAATCTTGACTGTAACAGACTGTGAAAAATCATAAAGATCCAGTCTGCGTGTGTAAAAGATAAACATGGGGGAAATGATGGAGGACAAATGGGTCATTAGGCACTTAATGAGATCTTTGTCAAAAGGTAGGGAGGGCGAAAATGATGAAAACAGAGAGGGAAAGAAAGAGACGCAGACAGGCAGACAGACAGACAGACAGGCAGACAGACAGACAGATAGAAACATAGATAGTTAGATAGATAAAAAGATAGATAGATTAGATAGATAGATAGATAGATAGAAAGATAGATAGATAGATAGATAGATAGATAGATAGATAGATAGATAGATAAATAAATAGATAGCTACATAGATAGATAGGTCGATATATTGAGAAAAATATAGAGGACAAGAGAGATGAGAGACACGCATAGAGCGAATGTAGAAAAATAAGACAGTGTGAGAGAGAGAGACAGAGAGACAGAGACAGAGAGAGAGAAAGAGAGAGAGAGAGAGAGAGAGAGAGAGAGAGAGAGAGAGAGAGACAGACAGAGAGACAGACAGAGAGACAGACAGACAGACAGACAGACAGACAGACAGAGAGAGACAGAGAAAGAACGTGAGAAAGAGAGTAAGAGAGAGTGAGAGAGAGAGTGAGAGAGAGAAAGAGAAAGAGAACAACAGACAGTCAGAGACAGAGAGATAGAGAACACAGCAGAGACAGAGACGGAGAAAGACAGACAATATTGGTTCTCTAATAATCATCATTATTATGCCTGTTCTGATGTAATAGATGTCGCAATCTTTGTTTCTCTGTCACTGCCCTACTTTAACGTGATACCGCCCACTTGTATTAATTACAGAAACTAGAACGTACGCTCGTAGAATGAGAATTCAACTTTAACCTGATATTCATAGAGCTTACGTCTCCTCATGCATACCAGCACCAATGAGCTACTTTTTAATTAGCAGTTTTAATCTATTTCTAAAGAAAAAAGGCAAAACAAAAATCATCAACAACAACAACAACAACAACAACAACAACAACAACAACAACAACAACAACAACAACAACAACAACTTATGGAGCTAAAAACTTTAATAATATATATTTTTGTGTTATTTATGTTGGTTGATATAAAAATTGTACAGACACTGACAGTACCGAATTCGCACATGACTGTTCATTTGTTAAGCCTCTTCGATTTTTAATAATTTCCATAGCTGTCACCGCGCAACTGGAAGCTTCTGTCTGTACTTTTGGCTGTTTAGCGGGCGGTTGTTTTGTGTAGGCAGCTAGAAGACATGGGGGCCTTTTTAAAAATCCTTTTCTTATTATAATTTGTTAAATATGAAATGATATTCGTATCCACTGAAGTAATAGAAGTCTGCCCTGAATGGCCTCTTTGCACTCAGCTAAAGATGTACCAATCTCAACCCACAAGAGTCTAACCATTCCTTATCTCTATCTGTGGTAAACTTCACCTGGGGATATCCGACTGAAAATGACTTCTGTGAAGCAAGTGCAGTTTGGAATACAGGGTACATTAAATAAATATATCATTTAAGATATACTCTATCGTGTTTTATTTCGATCTTATGCTGCACGAAACATTTTTAAGGCATGCTTTGTAAACATTATGTTTTACTTGTATCCTTGCTGATGTTTTCTCGTGCGTGGCAGCACATAACATTGTCAGACGTCAGTCTTGGGACCCGTCTACAACTTAGCCTAGATAGTGCTGATGTTGGACGTTAAACCAACCCAACAACATCAACAGCAACTCTATCAACCACGTAATATCTTCTATCTTGAGGGACCTTGTGACGCTCCATCAGGTTTCCAACAGCGAGTGCAGTACAAGAAAGCACGCCATTGGTTACGAGATAAGTAAATGTTCCAGTAACAAGAAAGAGGGCAGCGCTAGAGGAACGCATGTCATTGGAAGGGAAACTACCTGAGCGTGTCATCATAGTCTAGCAGCAGTTGTGTAAGTATTCACTAAGCATAGGTTGGTACCTTATTTTGGTGCATAGTTTTTACTTTGTAAATTTTTATGTTGATTAAAATAAAATATAAAAAATATGTTAGTGAGACATTTTTGTTATTGAACAGTTGTGATAGTCTCTCTATCTTTCACAAAACAATAAAATGAATATTTATTATTTTGTCCTTTTTTTTTCCAATTTTAGGCTCCATTAATGAACTGGTTTCTGTTAGTTTTTTTACATGAGGAATGATATTCCAACCTCTATGATAACAATGCCGAACACACAAAGATGCTCTTTTTATATTTATATTCACAAAGCGTTATGTTATTTCCTGATCTACAAACATGCTTAACAAAAATCACCATACGACTGAAATGTTTACATTTAAACTTTTCCTATAACATTTTACCTAGTTTGAATATTTTTTTGAAATTACGATTTAAGAATATACTATACAATAGCAACTTAGAAGAAAAAGGCAGAGGGGTGGGTTACTCATGCATTCGTCTACCAAATCTTGGAAGATGGGCTTATTGTCTTACGGAATTTTCAAAATTGAACACATTTTTCGACAGTAACAGTAAAAGTGATCTTTCCACATTAAAGTCGTAGTATAAATATAGTTAGGACAAAGACAGCCTTTTTAATTCAGCCCTTTCAGTTTATCATAGCAAAGATGTTTGGGGTTGGGTTGGGTTGGTTTATCGTCCAACAGAAGCACTGTAGCAAAGATGGTAATTCTGCTACCCGTGCTTAAAGTTCGATACAAGAGTTAGTGTTTTATCTTCATAGCTTTTTATTTGAAGTCCCGGGTCAAATCTTCTTGAGTTATATTGTGAAGGAATTTGTTTAAATGTGTTTAAATGTTAAGAGAGGAATGTTATGGCGGCTTTGCCTTTAACAGTCGTTTCTATGCGATGCTTAACCTATACTTTGCAAACTACAAACCAAATTGATCCTTTTCAAAATAATCAGTAATATATGATTATATAACATTTTTAACATATAATCTTCGATTTTCAGCGGTTTTATCTCAGTTTTCCTATGTTAAAAAATCTAAAAACTAACCCCTGATTTTAAACGTTCCAATTTAGTTTCAATATGTTCAAAAGTTTCTAATCCAACCCCTGATTTACAGTGAACTATCTCAGTTTTTCTGCGTTCAAAAGTTTCAAATTTAGTTCCTATTTTCAAAAAACTATGTCAAATTTATTACGTTGAAAGGTCTAAAACCCTGGTTTTTAGCATTACATCTCATTTTTCCAGTATTAAAAAAAATCTCGAATGTCACTGTGTATTTTAGAGATACCAACAGTGCCGAGACGCAACCATGTTGAAGGCGATAGTCCCCATCTTGTGTGTGGCTGTGGCCCTGGGCTATCCATCCTACCCGTCCCTGATCCCCAACGGGTTCTCTGTGCCCAACCCCTGTGGCGGCGGGATATGGCGGGGAGTCGGCCATCTTGCACAGATTGGGTCTGGTCCGCTCAACCCCTTTGGAATGGTAAGTTCGACAGAAGCTGTATTTGCCAGGAGTCTGAAAAACTAACGTTGTTGGCACTAGGTTTTTGACGTTGACAAAGCGGGTATTATTCACCACCAGCTACATCTAAAAATATTGTCCTTCTTAATTTTGTTGTAATTCTTTTCCAAAACTGCGCTCTTCTGAACTCTGTTGATTTAAACAAAAATAAATTAGTGGTGCCTTTATTGGTATTCCAACCACTAAGGGACATTAATTTTGTGCTGCCAAAACTAACACAAAATCATTGAGTCGTAAGTAGAACGCCGCGGTAAGTTTACATTTCATATTGAGACGTCTTATTCCCATTCTTAAGACGAGCCGTAAATTTACCACAACATTGTACTTATGATCTGAACTATTCTGCCCAGGCGTTCCGTGATAACGATCACCGGTGGAACAAGACTCTGTGTATGTTGGACTCCGACGGTGATGGCATGACTAATGGGGAAGAGCTTGGAGACAGTGGTTGTCACTGGACAGAGGACAGGCCCACAAACCTGCCCGCGGCTAGAGGACACCCCGGTAAGCCCACGGTCTGATATTTCAAAGTGAGTGAGTGAGTTTATTTTACGGCACGTCAGCACGGTAACGGCTATGTTGTGCCCATGATGTTCTAAGGCAGTTACCAGCCCAACCTGCCGTCAACCTGTTGGGTTGGGTTGAATTGGGTTTTTAATGCCCGATTACAGCAGGAAGGCTTTACGGTAGAAGGATCACAAATCTTAAAAGTTTGCATGCTAACACGTGAAAATAATATGTTTATGGGGATACCAGAACTCCGGTTTCAACCAGTGACATTAAACTGGCACCGATCCGACCAGCAGGGGACAAAATCAGACAAACAAATAGGGTCAGATCGTGGGTATTGAATCGGGGAATTCCCGTGGATGGTTAAGCGTTGATCTGCCAATCAGGAAGTCCCAGGTTTAACAATCGTGGTCGGAAAAGGATTTATTTGACTTACTTCGGCTTCTGCTGGTTATATCAGTGTATGTGTAGTGTGACTGGCTGAGACATGAGTCTTGGTACCCCCGCAATGTCTCTGTGTGACAGTATCTAAAATCATTAGACGATAATAGAACGTCTATAATAAAACCTAAATAAAGCTGCCGTTGGACACTAAGCAACTAACCTAACACAAATCAATTTCACAAAGACAACTTCTAAAGGCAACAGGGTATATTTCAAACAATAACTTTTGAGGTATCAATTAAAATGAATTTCTCAAATGTGCACCTTGGTACTTAATACTCTTTATTGTGTGTGATTCCTCAGCACTATAGTTTAATGCCTAGACAAATAGTGCACAATCTAATGCCAAAAGTTTTGTAACGAAGAATGCCACGAAAAAGCATATACTAAACAATAACCATCACTAGGTTATACATTCCAATTATCATTTAATAATTGATTTATTTTTTTTAAATTAATTTTCATTCCTCAAAAGAATTCTAATATTGTTTCTCTTTTCTTTCCGAAACAAACTGTATGTCCACAACTCTAGGAATCTGCGAGCCTGTGGGAAGCGCCAAATGTGCCGGGTCAGGCTTCATGTGTTGATGTGGACATGGAATAGTGTTCAATCTTTTACCAAGCGCGCTTAGTATTTCTGCGTGCATAGTAAAGTTCTGGTCGTCTGTGATAAAGCATTAGTTAATAATGTCCTTGGATACGGAGAATTAATAATTATCTGTATAATTTTTTTAGTTTCATTAAATTATGAAGAGGTATTAAATGATTGTTATCAAATAAACTTTAACAAACGTAAACAATATTTGCGTGTGTTACTTTGTGTTTGAATTTTGTTTTTCGATGCTGAAATACCGAGAGCCAGTTAAAGTGTAAAAGATGAAATTCTCTAAAGAATGTATTTGAATGAAAAAAATACCACCCACATGTTCTGACGAGGCAAAAAAGACAACAGCAAAAAAAAAAAAGAAAGAAAAAGCATATGAAAAGCCCAAAAGAGGGAATGTTTTTTTTTATGGAAAGCATTCAACTTTGGCTTGCAGTCCAAACGGGGTGGTAACTTTAGCTAAAAACCCTAACGAAATTTCATCTCTCATCTTAGAAAAAATAGCAACGCCTAATCTGTCTTGTTTTTAGAAATGGAAGGATATTTTGGGGGTAATTTTTGCTCGTTCTTTTAGAATGTCCATTCTCTGGTTTTCTGAAAAAATCGATGCCCTTGCATTGTTAAAAGGGGTTACAACAAGAGTAGTCGCTAAACAAGAGTATTCGCTAAACAAGAGTAATCGCTAAACAAGAGTATTCGCTATATCCTCTTGTTGCATAGAATGGTCCATTTGTACAGGCCAAGGAGAGGAGAGAGGAGTGGCCCTGATGTTAAAGCTTCGGTCTCCAGTGCAAAATGTCTTAAAGGGTTCGAGTCCCGCAATTACCGCCTCGTCTTCTCTACTGGTTGTATTATAGCTTGACCGACCAAGTCCCATGCATATCGTTCTGAGCTCTAGTCGGCAACATTTTCTTCCTTAATACCTAGGAGACGTTAGACTAGGGACAGTTTCGCTCGCCCTGACCATAGATTTGTTTCTATTCATTCATCAAGAACCGGGTCTAGAGCAAACATAGGTGATCGTGGCACCGCGCTCTGTTCTTTGTTTAGGCAACTTTAATAAGTCTTAATTTAATTACTCATGTTTTTATTGGTAGTCCGTCTATTTAGACAATCTAATTATCCTTTTGTTTATCTACCTCTACTTCTTTTTCTACTTGAACACGAGTCTATAAACGCAATCTTTGAAACTGCCCTGCTTGTGTATGCTTGCTGGTTTACCCGAAACTTCTGAAGTGCCTGACTCAACAGGTGCAGGGTTACACGTGGTCACTGTTCTTATCTCTGGCCACCCTTTGAAGGGTACGGTCAGTCAACCAGGTCACTTAAGTACAAGCAAAAGTAACAAAATGACCATAGTGAATAAACATAATTATATTAGGCATTTTATTAAGCTTAACGGTGATCTGTTTCGAACCCTATTGATATCTCTGTAGTTAGGTTTTACCTATTTTATTAACTAAATAACCAATCAATTAACTGACCAGCTTACTAACCAACCAATTAACTGACATACTAACCAACCAATTTATTGAAAACCAACTAATGAACTGAGTAACCAACCAACCAACCAACCAATTAACTGACTAACTAACCACCGAACTAACTGAGTAAACAACCACTTAACTGAGTAACCAACAAACTAACTAACGATTTCTGTCTATAATATTATCGGCACAATAAGGATAGAATGATGCTCTTACAGTTCTCATTGTATGGTCAGCTGTGTTAGCCTTGCTATATACTCATTATAGTTTAATGACAACGTTCATTGCGAACGCTTGTCTGTTTTTGAGACCGGTCTGCTATAAAAGAAAACCTAGGTATTAAATTAATAGATAATAATTCAGCACATTGCATTTGTTAGAGTAAAGAGCATACTATGCGATGATAGATACGCGGTAAATTGCATTATTTTAACACAATATAATAAGGCGTAAAAATTAGTTGGTCCATTAAAAATTGTTGTTTGAGCTGTTTGACTATTCATGGTTTGTAGTAACAGTAATAGTAGTATAAGTAGTAGCAGTAATAGTGGTAGTAGTAGTAGTAGTAGTAGTAGTAGTAGTAGTAGTAGTAGTAGTAGTAGTAGTAGTAGTAGTAGTAGTAGTAGTAGTAGTAGTAGTAGTAGTAGTAGTAGTAGCAGCAGCAGCAGCAGTAGTAGTAGTAGTAGTAGTAGTAGTAGTAGTAGTAGTTGTTGTTGTTGTTGTTGCTGTGTTTGCCGATTGATAACAAAATTAGAACAAAATTAGAAAACAAGAAGTGATCTCAAACCGGATAAAAGGCGGAAACTTACATTCCTCTCACGAGGCCCTCACGCGAATAATTTATCGTACCTTATTGGTCCACCAAGGTTAAGTGCTTTATCATATATTAATACTCTTTAGGGTAAAATGCCGGCCACATTATTGCTTTTTCGTGGAACAAGAGCTGTCGACCTGTAGATGCATCGGCACGGACTCGCCTTGCTACGGAAGAAAACAAGGTTTTTCACGTTGGACCATTAACTGCGCTCAATGAAGCTAGGCCTATGCATAGAAGTATTATGGGTATCAGTAATGTTTTATTAAAAGTGGCCAGTAGATTCCGTGATGGCGCATGGTATTATGTGTAGTATTATAATCTCAAAATTTAAAAATACGTTATACCAAGGGAGCGTGGATTCACAATGTAATTTAAATTAATAAAGTACAAAACCAAGAAGAACTAAAAAACCCGAAAAAGTCACGATTGTGAAATTAGTGTTAAAAGAAAAAGCGTGTTGTAGTACTTTTATTCAATCATTACAAGCCTCGAGTGCTCCTAAACCAATAGTTTGCAAAGCAAAATTTTACTATGAGGCTTTGGCACAAGTGTCCCCGAGTGTCAAGTTAGATAGTGGTCTAGAGGAGGGTCCTTAGCAAAGTTATCACTTTTCGTCTTAAAATGTTGTCTCCTAAGTTGTCAATTTTCTCACTTTAAATTAAGTCTATGGCACTCATGGTCATGATCTAATCATCATCATCATCATCATCCTCATCATCATCATCATCATCATCATCATCATCATCATCATCATCATCATCATCATCATCATCATCATCATCATCATCATCATCATCATCATCATCATCATCATCATCATCATCGTCCAGTTCCTTGCATCATGGATTGAAAAAACCAAGAACGAAAGGATGTGGAAAGATAAAGAAATGAGGAAAGAAGGAGACAGGTGATAATTTTTTTAGATCCTAACGAAAGAGGAGAAGAGAACCAACTGAAATACAAAAATAACGGCAATAATAATCAAACGTTACAAATCTCATTTAATCAATAATAACTGTAAAATTTAGGAGACAAAAAAAAATGGGCTGCGCGGTGGTCCTGAGGTAAAACATCGGCTTCCGACGCAAAAGGTCTGGGTTCGAGCCCTGGCGATTGCGATCTCTACTGGTTGGGTTGGTGTCAGTATAATGTGACTGGCTGAGACAGGAGTCGTGGCATCCCCGTCCTGTCTCCTGTGTGGCAGCACATACAATTGTCAGACGTTAGTTTTGGGACCGTCCAAAATATAGCCTATATAGTGCTGATGTTGGACGTTAAACCAACTCAACAACAAAAACAACAACAACAACAACAAAATAGGAAACAAAATAGACTGTACATTCATCTACTCACCGTTCCAGAGGTGCCAGGTAGACCTGGGCTGAGTATCGCGATGTAAAAAAGAACGTTGATGAGAAGCTTGTTCATGTTGATGGGTTCCTCAACACTCTTCTAGTGATTTGACCAAAATGAGATAGCAGTCACTCTGGGCAGTCAAGTATTATGTTGAGCTCTGAGTGGAAATAAAGGGAGAATGATGGTGTCGATTTAAATAATAAGAAAATATAAGACTGTACGCAGTTATATCGGGAAAACATTACCTTCACCTTAATACATGTTAGAGTGTTGCATTGAATTGGTTTATCAACGTCAGCAGCAAGCTATATTGTGTACGGGTTCCAAGACTGACGTCTAACAATTTTACCTGTCACCACAAAGAGACTGTGTGGATACCATGACACCTTGGTCTATGCACCTCTCTACACAACTACCCAACCAGTTGTGCACGTAAATGTAGGATTAGTCTTTTTTTTAGTCCATTTGCGCTATTCACCTCCTTATTTTGGAGTCATAAACGGCTAAGTTGGTAAAATAATAGTCATACGATAAAAAAGTGTAGTATTAAAAGCTGATACCTCGTATTTTGACGCTTAGTACAAGACCATCGTGTCTCTGTAGAATTTTTTCGAGGATCTAAGTAAACGTAACAAATTGATACAAAAATCAAAGAGGGAGGCCACATACGTTTTATTACAAAAAAGCAGTTTTGAAAATGACTGCATTAATGTATTATAATATTTGCGTTTATTTGATGACAGAGAGAGAGAGAGAGAGAGAGAGAGAGAGAGAGAGAGAGAGAGAGAGAAAGTGTGTGTGTGAGAAAGAGAGAAAGACGTGTATTTAAGTGCAGTTTTCCATATGAAAGGCGAGATAATGAAAAATGGTCAACGATCTTAAAGTTCAAAAGCCCCAGGTGGCGCCTGTCTTTCTTTAAATCAATTTCATCCGCAAAATATCTCAATTTCCTTATCACTGGTAAATTATTGTTTTCCCCAATCCTTCTATAAACAAAGGATCTAAGGTCCTGGAAAATGGCTTGTTTGTCTGCTCTCTGAGATGATTGAAAAATTGCCATTTATTTAGATTGTACAAGGATATTACCAGGGACTTATACCAGCAATAACCAGTAGAGAAAACCAACTTGCCCAAGGGATCTAGCGCTATTCCGTTTACTAAATAATTATTTTCTCCCTAAAATGCTCATAATACCAATACATTATCCACGTAATTGGGACAATCGCAATGCTGGAGATCTAGCGCTAGCGATCTAGAGATCTAGGGATTTAGTACTATTCCTTTTACTAACTTGTCTCCCTAAACATGCCCATAATACCAACACATTACCCATATAATTGGGGCAATCGCGATGCCAGACATCCCCTCATGACTTGCGGCGTTTTTGTTGTTGTTGTTGTTGTTGTTGTTGTTGCTGCTGTTGACGTTGTTTTATTTTTTATTTTGCCTTCTTTTGAGACTAGTGGAAACATTATTTAAAAAGGGGAGAAGACTGAATATTTTCTGTTACAGTTTTCAATGACAATAAATAGGGCACATTTGAATGGGTAAATTACAACCCTTGAAACACAACGAATATTTGAAGTAAAAGGATAAATGAAGACGCAGGTTTATCCTAAAATGTATGTACAAATTAGATGATAGAGCAGTCAACAGCTCAAAGTAACGGACAAAAACCTCAACAAGTGTTTTTTAACACATAAAACGTTTCGGTTTAGTTGAGCTTTCTCCAGTACATGCATCGTTACTAGAATGCGTTTAAGGAAGAAAATAGCCCACGAGGCAACCGTTTCAACAAAAAATAAGAAAGTTGTGCCATAATGTAGAAGGCTCACCAAAAATATGTTCGTAAATCTGAAAATCGAACTGTTTATTATTGTTTTCTTTTTTTTCTCTCCTGTGCAGACTATCTTTTTATCCGCCCATGTAGTAATAACACATTTTTATCTGTCGAGCGGGCCTACAGACAGGAAACGTCAACCTCTCTATCCTTAAGCATGATAGAATGAATATTTAATATTCCAGGGTACATGCTCTTGTCATTTTAAATTGTCGTCGCGTCATGCCATTAGGTTTTATCTCAGTGTTGAAATGTTCAAACCAGTGTCACACAAAACATAAATTTAGGAGCAATCTGACGTTTTAAAACGGCTTAGATTAAAAAAAAAATAAGCCCTTACAAAATTCGAGTAACAGAGGAGGAAGAAGCAGTTCGTATAAGTCTCCCCAATGTGAATAAGTAGGTTGTATCGTAAAGACAAAATGGAGATGGAAGTCTTAGTCTTAAAACCCACCCCCCTCGCGATACCAGAGACCAGCGAGGTAATCGTACCAACATTTAAGGTACAAACATTCTATACAGAAGTATGTGTTTTTTAAACAAACAAACAAACAAACAAACAAACAAAATGTGTATTCTGAATGAGATAAAGTTATAAATTGAACGTTAAGTTGCTTTTTTAATTTAGAGGACATATTGAACACTTTATTATCGACATTTATTGTTTGTTATGAGATTTTCTGAGGTACTAAGTAGTTCTACACTATTCCGGTGACTACTAAAAGCTAAATGTTAATAAAGAGTAGACAAAACACATTTTATATCTTGTATTTTTGCTATGTTGGGAATAAACACATTAAAAATATAACATCGTATTGTTACCATTGCTTTAATACAGAAATTTCACTTGAAATAATCAGAAGAAAGAAAACATCTTGTCGGTATCTTTGCTATGCTATGAAAACATCATGTTAATATCTTTGCCATGCTTCAAAAATATCTTGTTCATATCTTTGCTATGCTATAAAAACATCATGTTAATATCTTTGCCATGCTTCAAAAATATCTTGTTCGTATCTTTGCTATGCTACAAAAACAATTTGTTCATATCTTTGCAATGTTACAAAAAAACATCGTGTGCTCATCTTTGTTATTCGTTGTGTTATACATAAACTGCATAAATTTCATGACTCATTTCTATAAAATGGTTCTGAAAAGGCTCGTTTACGCATCAATTCGGAGCTGCGAAATAACTTTAAGCTCTAAAAACGTATTGATTTGTCCGCATTTTCTAAGTTTTGATATGCCGGTATTTCCGCACGATGTTGGCTGGTTGGGTCGCTAGTTTTGCAGCCTTCTCCTCTGGAAATTAAATTTTAACGGAGTTATTTGCATGTAAATCTAACCTTGAGCGAATTAGTGAAGCACGCAGAGCATTATTTGACAAGCTGAAGCAGAAACCGAGAAATCTAAGGCGTAATTGAATAATACGGACATGTAAGAAGGTACAGTTCATTGAGGAAGGAGGCGGATAAGCTGGGTTAAGAACGTAGAGGACTCGGCTTGAATGAAAATCAACGAGTGATGCGAGATTGCCCTTGATCGAGAAAGATGGAAGACCATGGAATCCAACCTCTGAAACGAGAAGGAACTCTGACTGACTGACTAGAGAAATATACGAAATGTTCTGATTTCAAAGCAGGCATAAAATTAGAGCTGTGGAGAATGGAAGCAATGTCACCAAAGCAGATGAACAATAGCAGAAATGGCTACGACTTTGTGAGAACGGTTTAAATTATTGCTGTGCATTCTACCTATGTATACTGAAGCAATGTTTCACAAGTATTATTGTGTCCCAATTGCTCGGCACATTAACTTTAATAATAAAAAAGAGACCCCATGTTATGCAAACATGTGTCTTCCTGGTTCAATAGATGATTTGGCATTCTCTTTTAAAAAAATCTTTTGTTATACATGTAATATTTCACAGAGATAAAAAAATAACAATAAAACACACAAAATAAATGTTGAAAAAAATTCCCAAGGCATGCGTGAAAGAAAATTTAACGCACGGCTCCTAAAGATTAAGAATCAAAAGGGTTAATAAATACGACCACACGCACATACAAATAAAGTGCACGTGCACCGCTGATGTTGAGGCCTAATAACAATGAAGATAGCCGGTGTATAGCAGACTTCATAAAAAATTTGCTTGATGAAAAAAAAGGTTTTTCAGTCATTGCTTTGAACAAAGAATATTTACGTACTTGCTTAGTTTTGCAAATTAAAATATGGTTTATATTTTCGTATTATTTATATTTGCTTTATTGCAGTAGAAAATATTTGAAAAGAAATGTTAAAATGAATGTAACATCAAAATCTAACAACAACAGCAAACAAAGTAAGTATGTAACAAAGCTTATCAACGTGTCTTTAAAGTGTAGATAATGATTATAGGTTCCGAAACAGTACCTTTCTAAACCAAGCTAGTGTAATCTTACTTGAATATTATTTTTCATCATTTTGTTCTGGCCATTCTTCAATGTGCATATTCGATAATACAACTAGGCAGAAACCAAAAGAAATCGTTTAATTATATTATATTCTTATAGGATGCTAACCTGATATATCTGCTGCATGTGTTTTTTTTTAATCAAACAATGAAATGAATTTTGTTCTTAAAAAATACCAGGGGTAGGACTGAACATAAAAATATTTCGTACAATTGAGTCACCGACATGATTAATCTTGACAATGGGCAAATCTCACATCCAAATAACATGATTAAAGAAGATGATTAGAAAACGTAGAAATACACCGGCTTACATTTAATATTATTTTTTCTTTTATTTTGCCGAAAGGTCAATGGACCTCTTCCCCAACATTATTATTATAACGAATTTTAATGCATTTTGTCAAGATCATTCATGCACGAGGCTTCTTAAAAACAGGCCGGATCAACAAACAAGTGCATTTAGATCCAAAGTGATCTACACCATTAAGATATTAGGTACAGTTAGGAGAATTTACATTCCAAATCTAGTAGGTTTGTAGGCCTAACAAAAAATGCTCATTGAGTTTTATTCTGTCCAAACTATGGTTTTTATTAAGTTGTATCACCTGTTCGGCGTCTTTTCTATGACGATTTCATGAACATTGTACATTACGCCTAAATTCTTGTGTTGTTTGTGCAGTTAATAAAAGAGAGAATGATTTGATCATAATAGCGATAATAGTCCTTATCATCACCTTGTTGTGGGTGCTCGGTAGTCAAAAGGCGTATCAGCTGATACGCCTTTATTCTATGACGCCCACGATTTAAAATAAATAGATCACTATTAACATTGTTATGCAAAAATGTGTTCAATTCGCCTGTAACTTTCGGTAGCCTCGCAATCATAAGAGAAACAAAAACATCGCTTTTGTTTGGCATATAAGCAGCGCCGCTAGCTTAGTAGGAAAATCCTGTAGGTAAATCCTATGGTCTGACAGGAATGCTCTGAAAAAAAATAATAGAGGACGTTAAACTATTGTTAAATACCTATCTAGGACACACACAATACACACAATATGGAGATGACCTGGCAGAGGCCTTTCGTTTTATTTTCATCACAGTCATTGATGTCTCTTTCAGTTTAAAAGTACTGTCTATAGATTTTGTTTGTCAGTTATATTCTTATGGTTAAAAAAACCCCTACAAAAACCCAAAAAACAACAATTACCGGTATTGTATTCAAAGACTCGTAATTTAAAATCCTTTTATCCACAAAAAATCTACATTCTCATTTGATAATGTTTATTTAAATACATAATTTATTACAACTATTACTTTTATATAGTTTTTCCTCGGTCTTTCTCTTTCTCCCTCTCCCTCTCTTTCTCTCTCTCTCTCTATCTCTCTCTCTCTCTCTCTCTCTCTCTCTCTCTCTTTCTCTCTAGCTCTATCTCTCGATCTCTCACTCTTTTTTAATCTTTTCCCTTAAAATTTTTATCTGCAAGTTTACTGAACTGTTAAATGCATAAGCCATTCATTCTTATAAAACTATTTACCTTTTTATTACGAACAAAACGACTATGTACAATATATAATGATCAATTGAAACCATAATAATAATAATAATAATAATAATAATAATAATAATAATAATAAAAGCAACAAGACCAGTCTCCAAACAATCTTCAGAAAAATATAGAGGACGTGAAAATAACGAAAGAGTGTGTAGTTTTTTTTTTACTCACAGTAATCATAACGCATATGTTAGACGGTCTCATAAATAAATATGAGTGTGTTTTGTTGTCGTCTGGAGACTCATCCAATAATAACATTATGATCAAGTAAAATAAAATAAAAAGTCGGAAGCATTTACAAAATTGACTGCAAGCCATATAATGTACTAAAATTGCCTCGTTAATGAGATTTAGTTTATATCGATTATATTTTCCTTTTATTTACAACATAGTTATCACAGTTACTGATGTGCTTAAAACTTTTTGTCTTTACCTATTAAACCTACATCCTAATGACATTACGCCAGCCAAACACTACTTTTTAAGATCAAGAGGAGTGTAACAGCCCAAAAATACCTAAAAACGTCTTGCAAAAACGACTCCTTGGAAAAAGAAAATCCATTAGGGGTAGAATTCACAAACTTGACGTAGCGTACGTATCGTCGTACGCCATATTATTCTTATATTTTTATGAAGATACGTAAGTTACGTCTTGTCTGTGCATTGTATCCTAAATATCTTTCGAATGTTCATACAAATGTATAGTTAAAAGCATTAAAGTAGAGATTTTTTGCTGAAAAAATCAGCAAGCAACAGACAATGCATGGGCGGTCTAACGTCAGACGGACTCAGTGTAATATTTCACTGATTACTCTCTTTAACCATGCCCTGGATTCAGACCATATCGAATTCAGCAACGCAATGTCAGGGGAAAACCTGGTTATTTTGGGAAAAGGCGCTTCAACTGCAAAGAGAAAAGACGCTTTAAAACGATGCTTTCTCGAAAAGTAAAAAAAAGCTCTTTTTTCTTGATTGGCGATGATTTGTTCACTTCAAAACACAATGATTTTCATAATTCGCTGATTGCTACAATCTCTGTGCTTGTTATTCCGATGGCAAGATTTCTGTGGTTCCTCAGTTGTTACTTTCTGTGAGGGTTTGAGATATACACAGGCGTGAGGAGTCAGCCTGGACCTTAACAACTTCTCTAAGCCAATACAGCTCATCATTATGTAGGCTAAATTGGTCCAACCAACTTGTTAACATATCGGGTGAAATATGCAAAACAAAAACAATAAATAACACATCTAAAACAACGATTTCTGCCTACATCAGCACCCCTTGACTTTAGAACGTTACTGTTAACTTTCTCTGTAAATGATCACGTCGCATAGTTATGAAAATCGAATGCATTGTGTGTGTGTGTGTGTGGGGGGGGGGAGGGGTTTGGGGTCCTACAGTTACAGCATTTTGCAGTTTTTTTTTCTTGTTGTTGCTGGATACACTAAGAAGTATCAATCTATTTTTTTCTTGATAAGTCAGTTGGTTGGACTTTTAATGTCCAAGGTCACAGTTATATTATACCCGTGGACGAGTCACAAGACTAAAGTTTGATAAACGTATCTAATGCTACACAGAGACAGTATGCGGATAATAGGGATGTCGTCTCTGCCAGTCACATTAAACTGACACCAACCCAATCGTCAGGAGACTAAATCCTACTAAGCAATTTTACCGGTTGCGAGTTTTGAACTGGATACCTCCAGATTAAGAGACAACGCTCAAGCAGCTGCGCCAGTCACACTTTCTCTCCCCCTCCCCCTCTTTCTCCTAAGGAAATAAAAAGCCTTGGCAGCTATATGGTCTTGTTCAAAACCAATTGTTATGAAATTAATTATTTGCGATCTTTCTCATTCATTACGGCAGAGCCAGGTGAGGGAATTAAGTGAACAGAATTTATTATTACTAGAGTATGAACACAGAGATTAAAACTATTTCTTATTAGATCTACTACTCAAACACAAAAGGTTTAATTAACATCAATCCGGTACGTCTTCTCTATGTTATATCAGATCAGCACGGTCCTCCTTCCTCTCTCTTTCGTTTTGTCGTTCTGTTTCTCTATCTGCCTACCTGTCTGCCTGTCTCTCCTTCTCTTTATCTTTCTCCCCCCCCCTTCTCTCTCTCTCTCTCTCTCTCTCTGTCGTTCTCTCTCTTTCGTTTTGTCGTTCTGTTTCTCTATCTGCCTACCTGTCTGCCTGTCTCTCCTTCTCTTTATCTTTCTCCACCCCCTTCTCTCTCTCTCTCTCTCTCTCTCTCTCTCTCTCTCTCTCTCTCTCCATCCTTTACAGTTCATCTCTATGTAAAGAAATGATACTTTTTAGAAAAATTGTGTCTGGCTAGAGGGAAGCAAAGAGTAACATATTAATAATGCCCATTCTCCTAGAAGTAATGCAAAGCTCGAGGAAGCTAACAATTATTGCAGAGACAAAACCAGGAATTTGACCAACAGCTCTGAAGGGACCTCAAAATGCTCGAGAGAGTTCTTTAAATTGACCAACTGAGACAGGAGTCATGGTATACCCGCCTTATCTCGTGTGTGGCAACACATACATTTGTCAGACGTCAGTCTTGAGTCTTGAGTCCTCCAGAGGAACCTAGGAGACGTTAAGCCCGGAGAGTGGGAGAGAACTCTCTCCCTCGCTCTATAGAGATAAGTCTAAACCCCTCACATCTAACGAAAATGTTTGCTGGTGGAAAGTTGAACGACCCAGAAAGCTTACTACTCGTCTTTTGAATCGTAATAATCACGTCTATCCTAACAACGAGTTGTAAGCTACCGTTATTCCAGACGCTACTTCGTTTTGTTGTAAATGAGGAAGAGGTAAAAATCAAAAAGATCTAGAATCTAGACTTTCTTGTTCTGAAAATTCATTTGATTCCATTCATAAAAGGAGATAAATTGAAAAAACAAACAAACAAAAAACTGATTGTTGGGCATCAGGAAGTATAGATGATATCAGCACTCACTCTTGTTTCTACTACGATCTAAATATGAAAACACAATCTAGAGTTAGGTCTTCACTAGGCCAATAATACGTCCAATCAGATTGTCAAGTCACCCAGAGTTACGGAACGTTCTTAGAACAGTTTAGTTGAGTTGGTTTAACGTCCAACGTCAGCACCATATAGGCTATATCGTGGACGGGCCCCAAAACTGCCTTCTGACAATTGCATAGCCTGCCACACACGAGACAGGTCGGTGATACTATGATTCCTGTCTCGAGTTTAGTTCAGTTGGTTTAACTTACAACGTCAGCATTTTATAGGCTATATTGTGGACGGGCCCCAAGATTGACTTCTGACAATTGCATATGCTGCCACATGCGAGACAGAACGAGGATACCATGACACCTGTCTCAGCCGGTCACATTAAATTACGTTGTTAGAAGCCTAGACATGTGATTATTTAGTTTCACGTTAGAAGATAAAGCAAAGCTGAACTGCGCTCTAAAGAGAACATGACATGTGCAAGCAGATAAAAAGTTTTAGATATACTACAATAGGACAATATAATGACATTTCTGCTTGTTGAACATTTCTAATGTCTTCTAACAAACTAAACAAATTTTTGCGAAACCTCAGTGCTAATGCTGCACACAATGAAAGGATCAACTGCTGCAGACGCAGCTATTCATGATGTTGAAAGAGGACGTATTCGTATGATAATAATATTATCAAGGATTTCCCAGTAACCGACTGTCAGTATGAGTGCCAAGACAAGAGCATAAACTAATAAGCTGTAACCGACTTTCAGAATGAGTGTCTGGACACGAGGTTTAGCTTAATAGATTCACTTATTCTTTATCGGTGTATGAAAAGACATAGATGCTGGTAATGGTTTGGCAATGAGTCTCCATTGGCTGAGTTCAGTTCTATAGTAGACACATTCGCAGAGGGTGAGTGAGTGAGTGAGTGAGTTTGTTTTTACGGCACGTCAGCACTGTAACGGCTGTATTGTGCACATTATGTCCTAAGACTGCGCACAGGATAAGCGAATTATCCGTACTAATAATATTATTTGTATTTAGTTGAGTAGTTAAACAGATAAGGATTCGGGTTAACAGAAGGTCAGGACTATTAACACTCTTTTTCTGCCTGTTATTCCTGTATTTGGCTCAAGGTCACTTTTTGTCTGTGGCTCCTTGTGTAAATACATTATTTTCGGCGATGTGTCTCTTTACGTCTGCCCCTGCC
>RQTK01000180.1:101388-121496 GCA_003991915.1 Elysia chlorotica
CATCATCATCATCATCATCATCATCATCATCATCATCATCATCATCATCATCATCATCATCATCATCATCATCATCATCATCATCGCCATTTTCATTATTGCTATCATCAACAACATAAAAAACAGAAATGGTTTCAAGTAATCATTTAACCTAAAAGAAACCCCACAGGTAGGCGTTAACCCTTATTTAATATTATTTTTTTTCCTTTGCTAACTCTTCAAGCACAAGTTGTCGTAGAGGTCATAAAAAGGAAGAGAGTTTTTTTGGCTGAAGTGATTCGCCACCTCTCTTGTATCGAACAAGCGTAAACAAACAGTCGATATTTTAATTTCCGGTTTTTGCTATCAGTATGCCAAAAGGCACAAGGCCAAAGATTTAAGGCCTAGAGGCATGAAGTCGAGATAGAAAATTCCCCCAACATATTTTGTAATATTTCTAGTGAGATGGTATTTGAGAGAGAGAGAGAGAGAGAGAGAGAGAGAGAGAGAGAGAGAGAGAGAGAGAGAGAGAGAGAGAGAGAGAGAGAGACAGAGACAGAGAGAGAAAGAGAGACAGAGACAGAGACAGACAGATATACAGACAGACATACAGACAGACAGACAGGGACAGAGAGTTAGAAAGAGAGATAGAGATAGAGAGAGAAGAGAGAGAGAGAGAGAGAGAGAGAGAGAGAGAGAGAGAGAGAGAGAGAGAGAGAGAGAGAGAGAGAGAGAGAGAGAAGTATTGACCTCAAGAAACACAGGTCTAAATCTATTTAAGTGGCATTTTTTTGTGTTTCAAATGAAATCTCGTGTAACTTTATATTGATTGAGACAATAATAATAATACCTTTAAAAAATTCTTGATAAATAAACGGCTACGATGTGGGTCTTCCTATTCTGTTCCCTCACCAAATAACATGCTTAACTCCTTTAAAGCAAATCGTCAATTATTTGAACCGCTAAGAGCCCGATACATTATAAGACCACCCAAAATCCAATGAACAATTCTTTATAATCAACCGCTCCAATTAATCGTATGGCTCAAGTTGGCAATTTCGTAGCAACAGAAAGTTAAAACTCACACTGTAATGAGTCAAGGTTACCCAAAATATTAGGCAAAGTCACCGAATTGACTAAAGTGAAGAATAATAGTGAGCTAAATATTTTACATTTGTATCATAGTTTAGACAGAATAATAATTATTTTCGTTCGGCTTACAAGCCTACTATACCAAAAACGTAAACTGTCCCAACTCTACTAAATCTATTAATTTGATAATTGATATTCCTCACTGTAGTTCGAGGCCCTCTTAAGAACAGACCAAGTCACCGAAATGATCGGAGTGAACACATTTTAGCGTAATTATTGTAACAGTGGTATATCTCTCATTAATCATTACGAGAGTTAGTTCAGAATGATACTCAGATGTTCAGCCTACTCAGCCTACACTGCAATAATGACAAATAATCTAATTACTGTTCCTGCTTTTTAGTTGTATAGTGCACTTGGACTCTAATTGCAAATGTTGTCTACTTTGGTGACTTTGCCTGCTATTTTTGGCTTCTCTTTGGTTCTAAAGGCGAAATTGATATTTTTAATGTGTGTGTATTTCGGTGACCCCACCTGTTATTTTAGGAAGCCTGGTTCTCAGCACACTTAGGCGACTCCAAAATTGTTGAATTTTCATCTTATGCCTATGGGTACGTTTCACCCGCATTTAAATGACGGGTTTTCACACAACACAACAATAATTTCACAGAGTGCCTTGAGCTAAAAAGAACCAGTTTGTGCTTTTTTTCATAAAAAAAATAAATTATAATTGATGTTTTTTTTCGCGAACTGTACAAAGCATGACATCGTTCTAAATCACTCGCCATATGACAACGTCCTGGTATGATCGTCAATGATTGGCTGGTTGTTTGGTTGGATTCGTCAAGTCGATCGTGTTTAAGTTTGTTCGTGTGTATTTTTGATATTAATTAAGTGTCATTGTGTATAAACCAAAAAGAAGTGCCTGTTAAAGGTCAATAAAAGAATTTTAAATCCTATTTCTTAAACACTAGAAGCTCAATATCAACTGTTCAATTAAATTGTCACCGACCCCCAACAATAATTGTTGCCCTATTTTAAAATCGAACAGAGGGCCTCTCGAAAGAAAGCCTAGCAATTTATTACTTACGCCACTTTGCCCCCCCCCCCCTTTTTCCAATAAAAAGAAAGGAAATAGTAAAAAAAAAAAAAAGAAGAAGAAGTTAAATAAAAACGAAATAAAAAAAACCCCAACAAAAACAAACAAAATAAAATGAACAATAAAATAAACAAATAAAAAACAACTAAGAATCAATATAAATAATTTTTACGTAAAGTTTCATACAGGAGATTGCATTGACAATCTATTCTGTATTGTTTTGTTGATAAGGCGTTCGCAGAGTAATGACCTCAAACGACTACATGTTACCAGGGCAGACAAAACTTTAATCTTTTGATGTTCATAAATAATGGGTCTGAAATCAGCTTTCTGCCATTATAAATTTATAAAGATAGAGGTAAACGCCTACATCTTAACGTTCTGAGTTGTGAAAGACCACTTCAAAGAAAAATATTTTGAAATATTAGTGGCTAGCATGCTCAAGGCCTCGGGGTGAAGGATGAACCGGAGGTGAGGTTTGGAAAATTGCAGGCAAAGTCACCAAAGTAGATAACAAATTGTCCAAGTGATTTATACTATTGAAATAGTTGGCGCAGTTGGGTCATTTGTCAACTTGCAGAGTAGGCTGAGTAGACTGAGCAAAAACGCCTCTTTGAGTATCAATTCAAACTAACTATGGTAATGGTTTATTAGAGATGGATCACTGTTGACGTTATTACGCTAAAATGTGTTAACTCTGATTATTTCGGTCACTTGGCCTGGAGGATGTTGATGTTGAGTTGGTTTAACGTCCAACATCAGCACTATATAGATTATATTGTGGACGGGCCCCAAGACTGACGTCTGACAATTTATGTGCTGCTACACACTAGAATATATATATTTATTTATATATTATTACAACGATAAAGAATAAGAATCCTTATACACTTCTTAGAGACCATGGGTAGAGTGCACAAACATGACGTAGGTTACGTCTCTGACGCCTTAAGCAAAAATAGTCTATATTAGGACGAGCCGTAAGGATTCTGCAACATTGTTATTTCAACACAATGTAAACAAATGGCTCAACAATTGAAACATCACTTCTATTTTGTCAGAGAAAATTTGTCGGTTGATTTGAAGTCACATTAAACGGAATTTGATTTTAAGTACGGCAATAGTTCATAACTTAGAAAGATGAAAATGAATTGTAGAATACATTTAAAAATACAGCACTAAAGATATATTTTTTTCAAATCGGAAGGAAAAAAACTCAATGTTGTAAAAAGAAAAAAAGAAGTTAAAAGACCATTATATTAAACTTAAGCGGTTGGCAGGAGCTGTCAAGAAATGTCAAAGACATAAGCGCACTGTTTAGCACATAGCATTTCAATGTATGTGTCTGTTAAGCGAAGGAAAACAAAACTATAAAAACAATTCTGAAATATTTAATGAGTATTTGAAAAATAAAGAAAACCTGCAATCTATTAACCTCGCCGTAATCCTTTTTTCTAAATAAAGAAATTTCCAGGGTAGAACTGCACACACAAAGATGCCTTTGGATCGGTCTGTCTCTGTGTCTGTTTGTTTGCCTGTGTGTTCCTCTGTCCATCGACTTCTCTTTCTCTGTTATATTCTCCGTCTATACTTCTTTTGTTTTTTGTTGTTGTTGTTGTTACCATATCTGTCTTTTTTCGGTCTGTATCTCTTGCATCCGTATATTCGACGTTTTGTCTCTAATTTCTGTCTTTGTGTCCCTTTTTTGTTTTTTTGTTTTTTTTTGGTCTAGCCACCCCTAATCTCAACCTCCCCCTCATTCCTGAAAATTTCGCCCCGTGACTCAGCTGGCAGATGCAGTAGTTGTAGAATTTGGAAAGAAAAAAAAATTCCATTCTGTTAGAATACACCTGAGATGTTCAACGAGCAGAAAAGTCATAGCGCCATCTTGAAGCAGATCTAAATAATTTGTCCCGTTTTCGCATCCTATTTTCTCTTTTTAAGGCTAGAATGCTGCCTTGTTAATGAAAAGAACCACTGCACATGCAAGCCCAATTGATTTATTTAAAGATTCTAAATAAGCAGAAATTCTACGTTTTTTTTATCAAGGTCAGAAAGCACTTTTAACATAAAAAAAGAGATAGCAATTCGACATATGCTAGAAGTATATACGATATTCTGACCAAAACGCTCATGTGCACTGGTTTTCTCAAAACGGTCAAAACTGTATTTGCAGTTCTTATAAATAAGAGGGGAGAATAAGTTGCATAGTTTAACATTGCTCAATTATCTTACTAGGTGAGCTTCCTTGAACCTAAAGTAACGAGAGCCCATGTCTGTTAACTAAGTTTTGTAACTCTAGTATAGGTAGACTCACGTTCCTTATGGAACTAGGCTTTAACCAACACCCTCTCTCTCTCTCTCTCTCTCTCTCTCTCTCTCTCTCTCTTGCCCCCCCCCCCCCAATCTCCACCTCCCACTCAGAACAAGTTTATTGGCTCAGTACACTAAAGCAACACTAAATCAAATTGATTAGGTTTTTTCGTTTTGACTTTAACCGGTAGCGCGTAAACGGGGAGTAGGGAAAGAGACCAAGATGGCGAAATTTCGTCACAGATAACCAGATATCCAGTTCTTCATCTCCTCTCTTAACCCATGCCTTTGCATACATCTTTAGCCAAAAAACATAATAATTTTGAATGAGATCAATGCTCAGCTGATAGATTAATCACTGACTGACATTTTAATGGATTCACACCGATCATCAAGGCCACGTTGTGTCTCGGCTGTTGTCATTAAAGACTGGCACATCCTCCCGAGAAGGCTGCTAAGTGCCGGCTTTGTGGACGCGGAAGCAAAATTAACGGGCATAAAAAAAAACAGGGTTAACATTTTGTTTCAAGAACCAAAACCATTCTTCAAAGCACTGTTAAGGCTACAGTCAACAGGATAAGATGGTGGATTGACAAGCAAACCCAAGGAGGTGCAGCTCCACTACCATACTAGTACTACTACTACTACTACTACTACTACTACTACTACTACTACTACTACTACTACTACTACTACTACTACTACTACTACTACTACTACTACTACTACTACTACTACTACTACTACTACTACTACTACTACTACTACTACTACTACTACTACTACCAAAAGTAGGATGCACAGTCTATTAATGATACTACGTACATAGCGTAGGCCTACATGGTACATATAGTATGTAACAAAAAACCTGATTCTCTAAGTATTATTCACTCCTGACTATGGTAATATAAACAAGAAGAGAAACAATACGCCCAAATCATAAACTAATCGTTTCAATTGAGGAATAATACTAGTTTGTACAAAATAAAATGTTACATTGACAATTATTGGAAATATCCATACCTGATCAGAAATCTGAGATCAAAATAAACAAAAATTCAAAATAAGATAAAATAAAAATAAAAATATAATAAAAAAGAATTAGATCCAAGTTACCCTAGTAAAGCAAACATGTCTTCACTTCGACCACTTCGGTAATTTGGCCTGCTCTTCAGTGCACTTTGAGCGCAAGCCTCTTAAAGACAATCCCACGTTATAAGGATCATCACCAAGACAGTGCAATAATAACCCACTGTGGTCGACTTGATAAGGGTACAATCAACAAGTCATCGGATTGGAATTCCTTTAGAAATCAAAACAACACAATGAACTAATTGAACAACCGTGTTTCGGGTCCAACAGTATTACGTTCCTGGGTCTCAATGATTGAGGAAACAACCCAGCCACACCGTTATGGGGGTCAGAAATAGAACGCAAACATCTCCCCCGTCGACGGGACCCTTCACTCGAGACCTCTAGACCCGCTCAGGACAGCACGCAAGTAAAAACGGATACGGTGTCCAAAAGATACTCAGCCCGTAGAAATCACTTAAGGCTGAGGGGCGATAACTCCACGACCTTCTGAGAGAACCCCCTGAAGTGCTGGCTCTCTCAGCCACTGGCACTGTGACAGGGAAGGACAGGAGGTATCTGGGAGTGTTTATTCTGTTAAACTGCTGTAAGAGCCATCAGCATCTTTTTTTTTAAGTGTATAGATGCGCCAGATTAGGGTCTTCCTCGAAGTCAAGTGGTTGTTATAGCGCGAGCATTGACATTTCAACGCTGCCTTGAATAACTTTTGCATCTCGTGCATGAGTCTTACACAAATAGTGGGGTAGGAATAGTGTATGTAAATATATTTTCATAGTTTATTTCATAGGTGAACTGTCACGGGGATAAAAATATTGTGCGGTGTAAAATGTATCGTAAGTCGTAAGTTACGCAACAGTTACGCGAATACTTTTACAGATCTTCCGATATGATCTCAAAGATGTTATGTTAAGTTATAGGCACCTTAAGAACTCATTCATTTTTTCATCGAATTATATCAATCGCCAAAATACTAGCGACTGCTTATATTGAAGAGAGAGAGAGAGAGAGAGAGAGAGAGAGAGAGAGAGAGAGAGAGAGATCGAGAGAGGCAGACAGGAAGATAGACAGAGATATATAGATTGATAGAAAAATAGATAGATGGGTAGATAGAAAGATTGGAAAAAGAATGATAGAAAAAGTTATAGAGTTAGAGATATGAATAAATGGATGTGGAGGACATAGGCATGCAGAGAGGCAGAGAGAGAGTAAGGGAGAGCGAGAGAGAGAGAGAGAGAGAGAGAGAGAGAGAGAGAGAGAGAGAGAGAGAGAAAATGAGTCGTCTGCATGTAGATGACAACATATTTATGAAATGTAACGTGGTTTTTTGAAGTTTCTTACTTCTGTTTTGAAAATTCAGTTTTCCAACATGTGATTAGAACACGTAATTCCGGTATACTGAAAATGGTAAGCTTTCCATTATTTTGCTATTATAATAATTGAAAGCAGAGACTTGAAGAAGAAGTTAAAGACGAGGTTAAAAATTTCTTATTAACTTTGTCCTCTCAAGATCTCTCAAAACAATTAGGTACTTCTAAGTAAAAAATAAATAAATAAACAAACAGCAACAGCAAAGGAAACAAAATGGGAATGACCAAACAAAAACAAATTAATTCATTTGGATGACTAATTAGAACCGCGACGATGTTCAAATAGTGCGTATAATAATAATTATCAGAGAAGGGAGGGGCTGGCCACTAAAAATAATACCTAAGGTTGTTTACGAACGAGGTGTAATTTTTTATTTCGAAGACATCATCGTGGAAAATATTTCTGTTCACAAAAGGGTTTATGCCGAGTGTAATGGACGCCTTATATAACTATTGATTTCACATTGCGCAGTCTTTCGCAATTCCTGTTCATAGGCGCTGTTGCATGACAAAACTTTTTTGACAAATCTGATCACTCTAAAACACCCACTCAGTTTACGACTGCTGCAGATTCTTGTGGTTTGATTCCGTCATTCAAGAAATACAATCATGTATTATGAATTTAAGCTGAATATTTTTTTTTGTTATTATAGGCTACTGTAGACAAGATGCACTTTACATTTCTTTAAGTACCAATACATTTTTATATGTAACATTTACAATTACAGCTAATTAGATTTATGAAAAGAACCAAATTTTGTAACTGCCTTGAGACGGATTAACCATCGATGTAAAAACGTATTATATTATATGAACACATTTTTCTCTAACTTATATCAAACCGAGAGTTAGCAAGATGGCGGCCATGTCAACGCTCGGAACCCAAACGTAATTTAGTGCGTGTTTTACCTCATCTTTCTTGTTTAATGCATGTAGTAGAGCGAAATATACCCATCGTATAAGCGATCCTTTTTAATGTAATGTTTTCATTGGTATAATTTATTGTGAATGAAATTCGCTCATCTTCTCTACTCACGCTTGGAAACGGCTAGGATTGCCATTATTTTATTATTCCACCATGTATTCTTAATTACGCATGTTTTTTATGTTTTTGTTTTGCGGGAAAGAAACACGATTCTTCTGAATTTGCTTCTTGCTCTGACAATCTGTTCATTGATTTTACATAATGTTTCAATCTACAAACTGGAAGATAAGAAACGTCTCTCATGTTGTATAGTCGTATCCATTATTTTTTATATACTGGCAAGCATATTATAATAATTATGATTTATATACAAAATATTATTTCACAGACATGTAAAAAGAACATTAACATTTATTCTAAGAGAATAATTGCCGCATTAAGTTCGGTTGAAAAAAAATATTTTATAAGATTTAGTCGCCCACATGGCAATTACAACGGCCCTGAGAAAACAATTAGAAAAAAAGGTTTATTCTAAGCAGGGTATATGGATGGACTCCATGGACAGACTTGACCAATCACCATTAATCCTGTCTAGCCAACCTGTGTTTATATAAATCAAACCCAAACCTATTAGAATAGGCATGTTTACAGGTTTTCATTAAAAAACTACAATACAGCTGGCACTCAGAAAGAATACGACTCGATCGCAATAATATTTACGATGGAAATAATTATTTCCAAGGGAAGTAATCTAACTTAATAGATATAGTTGTTTATTATAAAGATACACTTTAAAAACAAAAATGCCACCACCACCACGATCGATCACCACCATCTTTACCACCAATAGCAACAACAACAACAACAAAACAAAAAATCCCACGAAAATCAGTCATTTAAAATAGACAGATAGCAATCTCAGAGTGGCAAAAAAACCAGTTCATTTTTACGGACTATAATCAAGAAATAGGGTAGTAGCTACAGTATCGTGGAAGCTTGAATCTCGTCGTTAATACGATAGAGTGTGAATAACAACTTGTCGTTAGTATAGTGTGAATAACAACTCGTCGTTAGTATAATGTGAATTACAACTCGTCGTTAGTATAGTGTGAATAACAACTTGTCGTTAGTATAGTGTGAATAACAACTCATCGTTAGTATAGTGTGAATAACAACTCGTCGTTAGTATAGTGTGAATAACAACTCGTCGTTAGTATAATGTGAATAAAAACTTCGTTGTTAGTATAATGTGAATTACAACTCGTCGTTAGTATAGTGTGAATAACAACTTGTCGTTAGTATAGTGTGAATAACAACTCGTCGTTAGTATAGTGTGAATAACAACTTGTCGTTAGTATAGTGTGAATAACAACTCGTCGTTAGTATAGTGTGAATAACAACTTGTCGTTAGTATAGTGTGAATAACAACTTGTCGTTAGTATAGTGTGAATAACAACTCGTCGTTAGTATAGTGTGAATTACAACTCGTCTTGGTATAATGTGAATAACAACTTGTCGTTAGTATAGTGTGAATTACAACTTGTCGTTAGTATAGTGTGAATTACAACTCGTCGTTAGTAAAGTGTGAATAACAACTCGTCTTGGTATAATGTGAATAACAACTCGTCGTTAGTATAATGTGAATAACAACTCGTACGTTAGTATAGTGTGAATAACAACTCGTCTTGGTATAATGCGAATAACAACTCGTCGTTAGTATAATGCGAATAACAACTCGTCGTTAGTATAGTGTGAATTACAACTCGTCGTTAGTATAGTATGAATAACAACTCGTCTTGGTATAATGTGAATAACAACTCGTCGTTAGTATAGTGTGAATTACAACTCGTCGTTAGTATAGTGTGAATAACAACTCGTCTTGGTATAATGTGAATAACAACTCGTCGTTAGTATAATGTGAATAACAACTTGTCGTTAGTATATAATGTGAAGAACAACTTGTCGTTAGTATAGAGTGAATAACAACTCGTCGTTAGTATAGAGTGAATAAAAACTCGTCGTTAGTATAGAGTGAATAACAACTCGTCGTTAGTATAGAGTGAATAAATAACAACTTGTCGTTAGTATAGTGTGAATAACAACTTGTCGTTAGTATAGAGTGAATGGCAACTCGTCGTTAGTATAGTGTGAATAACAACTTGTCGTTAGTATAGTGTGAATAACAACTTGTCGTTAGTATAATGTGAATAAAAACTTCGTTGTTAGTATAATGTGAATTACAACTCGTCGTTAGTATAGTGTGAATAACAACTTGTCGTTAGTATAGTGTGAATAACAACTCGTCGTTAGTATAGTGTGAATAACAACTTGTCGTTAGTATAGTGTGAATAACAACTCGTCGTTAGTATAGTGTGAATAACAACTTGTCGTTAGTATAGTGTGAATAACAACTTGTCGTTAGTATAGTGTGAATAACAACTTGTCGTTAGTATAGTGTGAATAACAACTCGTCGTTAGTATAGTGTGAATAACAACTCGTCGTTAGTATAGTGTGAATAACGACTTGTCGTTGTGTGAACAAAACTCAGTAAAACCAAGCACGCGCAGTGTTAAAACCTTCAATGAGCACATTGTTTACCGCGCTTCACGTTGTCGCGAGGTTCCAATGCCAGGTCTACGGAGTGACTTCACGGATTAAAAGATAATTGCTTTTAGCTTTTAGATCCAAGTTTCTTTTAAACACCTTTTATATGATTCATAACTTCTTAAAAATGAAGATTATTTTAACATCAGCCTGTGTGATTTACAAACGATGTAAATGTTATACTTCGACTTTTTAGCGGAGACAGAACACTGGAAACATTATACGTAAAACTAGAATTTTGGTTAACTTTGGAGAGTGGTCAGATGTGCAAACCACGCAAGGCGATTCGGCGTCTAAAGTTGATGTAGGGGCCTGTTCTTAATTGAGCTCTCGATATGAGGCTGCATTCTACAAAATATTAGGAATCTTACGTAATTATTCATAGGTTCGGACTGTTACAGAGATTTCATCGTATTCATTTGGTATTTATTTAACAAGGCCATAGTGAATCGGTGTGTATCTTTTTTTTATTATTATTATTATGGAGACTTTGTTGGGTTTAGTTGGGTTAAGTTGAGTTGGTTTAACGTTGAACGTCAGAACTGTATATACAATATCATAGACGGGCCCCAAGACTGATGTCTGACAATTTTATCAGGTGTCACATGCACAACAAAGACAGGGCGGCGAGACCACGACTCCGGTTTTAGCCAGTCACATTATACTGACACCGATCCAACCAGGTACAGGGGACATATTCAGACAAACAAATAGTGGGATTCGAATCGCGGACCTCTTGATCTGAAGACGAACACTCTACCACTTGAGCCAGTTTGATCCCCTAGAAGCTTTGTGCAAAAACTATTTTAAATAATCGCAAGCGAATTACTGATTTTCTCAAGACAATATCTTTGTTTGGAACCTCATAGCTACATAAATAATGAGTTTCTTTTTTTAATACTCCCACCCCTCCCTTATTTTTTCCATGGAAATTATTCTATTTTCAACGTAAACTTACCAAAAGTTATGAAACGTAGGTAGAAGACTTATGAAACTCTGCTGTTGGTTCAAGTTAGTTCATCATTTTAGAGTACTAAGTAAATCCGATCGGTACGACTTATTCTTGTAAAACACAAAGTGCGCAAACGGAAAAAAACAACAACACAATTTTCAGTTTCTTCCAATAAAAATAATAGAGAAACTTTTTTTGTGTGTAAAATCTCATTCCTAAAACATTTATTTAATAAATTCAAATCAAGAGTAGTTTTTGGTACCTACATTTATTTTGATACCAAAGAGAAAGTGCATTTTTTTAAGCAACAGCTAAACAGTTATTTCCAATTAAAGAGTAACATTTCTGTGTGGATGAAAGAGAAAGTCATTAGTCTAAATAAATTTGTTAAAATTTCATCTGAATTTTTTTTGTTTTCGAATGCGCAGATAAAACTAAATTGCAAAATGAAGCGGGTGTAAAAAAATCAAACACTGCTCTGAAGGTCTCTCTTTTAAACAAAAAGATTGTGTAACCTTACATAAAAAACGTCCAATATGTGATGGTACAAATTTAAATATCGTTTCTCCCACTGCTACTAGTTAGTTTAATAAAAAAAGATTTAATAGTTGGGGGTGTTTACATCTTACATTGATGTAGCTATGAGTCCTTTTATATGTAAAAAATAAAAAAAAAACCCAATAACTAACGATACCGGCGTCGATACCATCACTTAGGACAAGTCAGATAATAATAAATACTATACGTCAGACAAATTTGAACAAAAATCAGTGTAATTACGAACTCCAATAAAAAAAGAACTTGAAAATAAATTTAAAAACATTACAAAAAACAATGTAACTGTTAAAGTTGAATGCGTTAAAATTCTGAAATTGATATATTAATAATATTAATATTAATGCTTTGGGTGTAACTTTTTCTGATGTTCAAAACTTTTTGCATTGTCTTTTATGTCTATTCTGTTTCTTTAAATATTGAAGTAAAATGTTGGCTAAAATAAGTATAAGTTCCACGTATGAAGAAAAAATACATAATCCTGAACCACCAGTACTGATAAATATTGCAATTATGTTGAATGTTAGAATTAAATTATGATTTTGGAAGCGTCAGCTATCTTAATTTTGATCACACCGACATATTAACTTTGTTCGGCTCGTTCCTTTTATATATAGATTAATTCCAATTTATAATACATGAGATATTATAAATAAAACATGGACAGTGTATAGTAAAAAGTTAGGACTACAAGGAAAAGTGTTAAAAAAAGATAATTTTTAAGTTTTTACATACTTTCTGTTGCACATTTAAAATACAGTTTTTAAAGAATTCACAAAGTTTTAAAAGACTTACTTTTTATTTCAACTGTGTTGATTTTCTACGTTGTCTATTCCTGAAAGTCTCTTCCAATCAACGCCAATGTGAGTTCTAGCAGCGTCTCAGGCTGGTTGAGTTGAGCAGCTCGAAGCCTTGATGAGTGTCTCTTCTGTAAATTGTTTAAAAACAGCTACAACTTTTCAAACAACTATAGACTCTTAGATTTGAAAGGGAGTAGATCTAGGTATGGCTAGAGACGTGAGACGCAGAGAGCTCTGTGGGGTCAGACGCCAGGTGGACGTGTGACTTGTAGGGTACCGGTGGGCCTGATATGACGGCCGCGCCATAGAGAGTGAGCACTCAAGGCGACGTGACGTCAGCCGCCCCCGCGCACTGGGCTTCACAGGGTTGGAACTAGGCGGAGCTTGGTGAGCGCTGATACGCGCAGTGCTGGTTTTACTGGTGAGCACTGGGCAAGATTAGTCAAACAATTTATACTAACATCTAGAAGCTGTTGGGTTTTGCCTTGAAGGACTGGTACAGTTTTATGCCTATGGTGAGAAGTATGATCTTTTAATAATTTTGTTTGCTCTCTCAAAGACATACAAGACTCTTCACTTCAGAGGTGTGTAGGTAAATGTAAGTACGGACTGTTTTTTAGTTAGTTGTTATTAGGAAAAATTATTACAAATTACACTTGAGTTTATATAATACTAAGTACTGGTTTGCTAAAAAATATCCCACAAAAAGTATTTACTGAATTTAAAGACATTTTCCTCCTCATTTAAACTAAAAGCAAAAAGAAAAACAAGACCAGAAAACAACAAGACATCCTCTATAGGTGTAATAGAGATAATCTTAAGATTAATTACACTAGTATTGGAAGTTTCCTACTTGCCAAGCTACATCAGAGTTTAGGCTACAGGATTTTTTTAAAATAGATCGTCATCTAAAATTAAATTAGATTGAAATCGCTGGTAGTTGTTTTTATTTTGTTCCCCGCTAAACAATATATAATTTCCCAGACTGCAGTCAGTGTCATATAAAAACATGATTTATAATAGATTAGCACGTCCTAGGTTCATTACTACAAGCTTCTTTAAATACATGTACCTTTACTTATTCTTGGAACGGTCAAGCGGAGCTATCAAGTAACAGGAAGTCGTGGAAAAGGGAGACCCAGAATGACATGGAAGCAGGTGACAGAGAGGGAGCGGAAAGACTGGAAACTCTCAACAACTGACCCTCATGACAGAAACACCTGGAGATCTGGTGTGAGATCAGCCATGCGTGCAGCAAGCCAGCTACCTGGAAGGGGGTCCACTGATGTGGATGTTGCCCCAGTACCTGCACGTTAATCAAAATACCGATGATGATGATGATGATCTGTCATACAGTGTATAAATTGTGCGTACAGATGCAAAGACATTGGGGCAAAATTTACATAATAATCATGTACACTGTCTATGAAAAACCTTAGTTCAACATTTGTTCAATTTGTTAATAACTGTTTCATCTTCATATTGCTGATAAGAAGAGAAACAATCATATTTTTCCACTGTTCTGGATTTAAATTAAATAGGTTGCAAAAGTTACCATGAGCAGCAGTTGTGGTTTTGTGTACCAAAAAGGAAACCCCATTGGCCACATAGTTATATTATCCAATATTTACTTTAAAACCAATCCTAATTAAATATATTTTAACCATATCAAATTATTGGCTGAAAATGTAATTTAAAATGTAGGTTAAGAAACATCACCAATGAGTAATCATATTCTTATTCTCTGTAGAGATAAAATCTTAGGAGAAAAAAAAATTCGTTTTCTTTCATAATGTGTAACACTGTACTCCATAGATTTAGAAAACCTACTCTTTAGGACCATTGTGTAAATGATATGGTTACCTAATAATGCTAATACTGTGTGCATTATTTTTTTTTTTAGAGAAGATTACGAATTAAATCACAGAGAAGACAGCCTATTTATTACTAACTGCTTTATTGCAATATTTAACTTTACTTTCATGTATGATAATAATAACCAAGCAAAATTTAATCAAGAATGTCAAAATGTCATTAACTTCGATTTATCAATTGAATGGGGGTACTTACATCACTATTGGGCATACAAAACCTTAATATGGATAAAGAATGGTTTGAAAGCCAAATGAAACAAATGTAAGAAAACCAAGCAATTTTCCCAACGGTATTTTGACAAAATTATTACAAATACAATAAGACAATAGTTTCAAAACAATGAGCCGGATATTTAATGAAACCCTATAATTAATTTTTGTATATACATCACATAGTAGGCCCTAAGTAATGTTTGATGTCCCAATAGCTTACATCTTTGACTTCGATTTTATAATGGCATGTTAGTGTGATCATGACATCTGATTTTATTTTTGTACATTTATAGTGTTATGTTTTTTAAATATAATTATAAAGTAGAGTACCGGTAGACTCTTAAAGTTAATTTCATGAAACGAATTGTCACTGTAACATAAAAAATACTTGGGTCATGGGAAGGAAACAAAAATAATTATCTTTCTCCTGAAGCTTTTCTCAGAACATCTCAAGTCGAGGTATAATTTTTAAGTGCATGAACTGCCTGTCGCTCATTGGCCGCCAGCGCCGCCTGAGAGTTGCTGAAATTTCATCTGTGCACATTTGGTAGTCCAGCGATGATCTCTTTAGCCACTTGTAAAACTCGACAGGGAACTCCCCGCGCTGGGGCCAGTCACATTTCTTGATAAGCGCATTGTGCCGGACTAGTAATGTTTTGAGTCCTTTCCCCTCCGTAGCAAGCAACAGAAGTGTGGCCGTGCTGATTCTCTCCCGGATTACAAGTGTATGCAGGCGTGGACAGCGACGAACCAGAAATAGTAGCGCTGAGTCACATCGGTGTTCGAACCCGCGCGGGCCGTGTGTCCTGGGCAGGCGCTCTTGCACAAAATAGCGTAGCGTTTGACCATAGTTTTCCACCACCGCCATGATCAGTCCATGAGTAAGACTCCCATGTGAGGACCGCAAGAAGATACCATGGACAGGTGCTCTAGGCTGAATCAGAAGCTGCGCCTTTGTATTGCCGGCTACCTCTAGGTACACTCGCAGCCACGGGGCGACCTCTCGTGCAAGCTTCCAGGCCTCTGAGGACACTGGGTCACACACGCATGTGTAGGGGTCCTGCAGCAGGTGCAGCTGTAGCAAGTTGATGCCGGACAGCATGAGGATTGACTCATCATTTAAATTCTGTGGACTCATCACCAGCTTGATCAGGTTCCGAAAACTGGCCAACTCCTCGAGTGGAAGAGGAACTTTGGTCACGTTCAGCATCTCCAGGGAATGCAGACAGTCACAAAAGCAGTGCACTAGAGCATTGAACAGACTCGGTACCTCAGATGACTCCAAGAGCAGCTGGTTCAGCTTCAGGTGTCTGAGGCTATCTTTCATCCGAGTCAGCAGCTCTTTGATCATCTCCAAAATTTGGCCGCCAGTGCCGTGGATGATAACCCCACCATCCGCTCTCGTTGCGCAAGCAAACGTAAAGTCAAACGTGTGTAGAAGCGGCATGGCTGGTTCGCCCTGATCCTCTCGGCTCTGCAGGAATGAGGCCAGTATTCTCAGGAACTCGTAGAGGTTAAAGTAGTCGGTGATTGGAGTTACTACTATGCGTTTAAAGAAGGATCCCACTCGTCGAAAACATATCTGCAACAAGGATACAGTAAAAAATGGGATTCAGTTATTGCATATAGTGCCTTCCCTTCCTCTAAGGCATTGTTATTTTTTGCACATGTTTTGTTTCAAAGCATGGTAAAACACTGAATATTTTTAATCAAACAATAGCAAGCAGAAGTAGGCAAAAGCTTCTCGCGTCTCGCGCATTAAGAAACAAAACAAAACAATTAAAGCAACATTCAATCAATTTCTTTCTTTTTAGAGTAACCAATGTCTCCCCACGTGAAACGAAAAACTCAACCAATTTTATAACAGTATAATTAACCCGTAGTATGAAAGGACAGTACTAAAAGCGAGTGGGAAGGTGTTGCTTTCACCTACCTGAGTTTTTCCTGGGCAGAGCTCGCGCTGGTAACCCTTGTAGAGATTGAAGCGCTTCTTGGTGAGCGTTCTCTCCAGCAGGATGAATGTTTCCCACACGCGGGGGGAGTAGAACAGGTCATACCACTGGCGGCAGACCTGCGATGCCAGGTGTCTTTCCTTTGGTGTCAGCAGCGTCAGCACGTCCTCCATCAGGATCATGGGAAGGTTGGCCCAAGAGGACAATTGATCCTCTGCCTCCTCATCCTCATCTTCGTCACTTGCGTTCTCTTGACCTCCCTGGTATGAAGTTTTTCTCGGTGGGTAGGAAGAGGAATAGGACATGAGGGTCGCTGAGTGCCTTTGATCGTCGAACCTGGAGATGTGAGTATGGGTCGCTGATGCAGTTTTATTGTATGTTGGTATCATCACTATATGCTCTTTTAATTGCATTTTGTTTGTTAATTAGGTTTTGTTTTACCTTTAAAAACGGGTATATACAGATATCATCACAAACTTTATCTTTATTTTCTAAACCATCAAAGTTTTCATTAAGTACCACGATACGAATCCAAACATGTTTATGAGTGATCGTGTTTACGCACCAAGCCAATAAAAATATTAGGAGTATTACAAGTATATGTCTCTGTCTNTATTCTATCTATCTATCTNTCTTATCTAGCGTTCTATGTTCTTCTATCTATCTATCTATCTATCTATCTATCTATCTATCTATCTATCTATCTATCTATCTATCTATCTATCTATCTAAATATCTATCTATCTATCTATCTATCTATCTATCTATCTATCTATCTATCTATCTATCTATCTATCTATTATCTTTCTATCTTTTTATAATTATATCTATCCATCTATCCACCTATCTACCCATTTATCTATCTATATATCTTGTTATCTTATTAAATACTGCGTTTATTTCGCTTTAGATTTTCATTTTCTCTTTCACTAAAATTAAGCACGAACGGTTTGCCATTGCACGGATTATTGTCTCTAAATTTTAAAAAGTTGTTAAGGAGTAAAATTAGACGGTTGCTAGACACTGAAAAGAAACCCACAAAATGACGGTAGAGGAGCAAATTTAAAGCTATGCCTAATTAGTGTTAAAAATACGATTTGCACCTATGCCCCGATGGTTGCATCACAAATCTGTGATTGTACTAAATAGAACTAATAAGTCAATCAACTGTTTACAATGTTTATTTTCCTAATCTATAATTATCATAATCCGATATTTTTGTCCAGTCCTATTTAAAAAAAAACTTTTATTCATTCCTAATGGATAAAAGCTTCTTACTCATTTGCTGTGAGAAGATGAAAAATTAGGAGAGGGTCAAAGAAGGCGGGATGATTGGGTTTAAGTTATTGAACATATTAAAATGAAGGATGGTAAGAATAAGAGGACTTTAAATAAGTTAATTACTTAATGTGTTTATTACTCACCCCGTGAGAGGTGCAGAGATAGACATCTCGTTTTCTCTGCGCGACATCTCCAGGCTGAATGATGTTTCTCTGTTACAGTCATCAATTGACTCCTGAAGTTCTTCCATCTCCCGTTCATATTTACATGCGTCTGGTCCAAGCATTTCTCCCATCCTGTTGACGAGGCTGCTGTCTATGGACGACAGTCTTCCATGCTCTTCCTCTGCGATGATTTTCTCAATGATTGACTCAATATCATCAGCAGCACCACGACAGGTGGCTACATCTTCCTCTGAAGACGATAGGTGCATTGCAGCAGAGCACGAGGTATTGGGATCACGGGCCGAGTTTTTGCGATTTCGATATTGCAGCTCATCATTATCCTCCCTGGCCTTTCGTGTGGGATCTCCTGCAAGTATAGGTTTAGAGGTCTTCGTTTCAACACGTAGACGTAAGTCACCTTCATTGGATTCACACTCCAGAGATCGGACTGACTTTCCAGCTATTATGCCATCTTCACAATCGGAATGGTCTGGCTTGTCATGATCAGTAAGCGACGGAGACCTGTCACGAGAAACAGTCTGTGTATTAGGCAAAGATTCACCTATAGCTGAATCGGGAGAGGAAGATTTGGCAGCGACTCTCCGCCTTCGAAAATCATTCTCATCACTGCTTGTTGAGTCGTATGATCTGTATGATTTACGTTTAGGAATGGCACCACTGCTTGTCCCCGCCCTGAAGTCCGGATGATCCACATTAGCCGTACCCCGAGGTATGTTTTCTTCACACTCTCTTGGTGCAGCTTGAGGGGATGTAGTGTTGTCAGAAGCCCATCTTTGATATCTCCCGTGACGTCTTTCATATCGAGTAGCAAAACTCTCCCCTCCAAGACCCGCACCCTCGTGGATGGCGCGTCGTCTGCTAAGTTCAGGGGATGCGTCACTTAAGTCATCATCTGCTTCTATAGCTCTGGAAAATGTGACCCTCAACTTAATGCTACCCTCTGATTTAGTCCTGGCAAACCTTTCTCTCCGTTCTCTGTGTGAGCAATTCATAGGTTTATCAGTATTTGGACTTGTTTCTGGTGATCGTAATGACTTTTTGGCACCTTCTGTCCATTCCAACTTCCTCAAAAGTTTCTGTATCCGCATTGGTTTCGTTACGACTGTATGTGCTGTCTTTGTTGTGATGAGATGATTTGTCATCTTTAGAATCGTTGCCGTCATCCATCATCAGGGAATTGACACGCATTCGCCACTGGAACCGTGGTTCTGGCTTTTCTGGTTCGGAGAACCTTCTCCGCCAGCTGAAGTATTTAGACATGTTGAGCGAACTTTTGGCAGTTGGTAAAGAAACAGACTTTCTGTCAGTGGATTTTTAACGTTTCTTAGTTATTTTATTAGTAACTTTAATAGCCAAACATCATTGGATCTCACGAAAGTTCGAAATAGAAGCTCAAGTCACAACAAATAAAGATATTTGTCGGTCCATCTGAAAATTTAGGTGGAAGGAAATAAAGCAAAATGATTGTTGGTATTATTACCAAATAATATTGAGCATAGGTTTACTTAAGTTAATTTCAACTAAATAAAATTACTTAGGCAACGCAACAATCAAAAACGTTTTTCTATCACTATATATACAATGTAGAGACCTAGAATTACGTTGGTCAATGGAGACAACTGATTTAAAATAGTCTACTGTAAGTTCGTTTGCTGTTCTTATTGTTGTTGTTGTTGTTGTTGTTGTTGTTGTTGTTGTTGTTGTTGTTGTTGTTGTTGTTGTGATTTTATTTAATTCTTTAATTCTAAATAAATTCGATACTTTAAATGCTCCATTCAAACATGTTGCACCCCCCCCCCCCCCAACAAAACAAAAACAACACAC
>RQTK01000180.1:121609-138487 GCA_003991915.1 Elysia chlorotica
AAAAACAACAACAACCAAAAAACAAAAAACAAAAACAAAAACAAAACAAACAAACAAAAAACATAAAAATATCAAAGTAAAGTTTTGAGTTCGTTGACTTGACTTAATTTCAAGCTGTGTTTATATTTCTGACATCAAAAGATCGACTTTTTTTTTAATGCATTGTCTTTAAATCCGATTAAGTGTTTCATTGATGAATAAGTTGTATTCGATTTCGAGATACCCCTAAATGAAGCTCTTAATCTCATGGTAAGATGTTGAAGAATAAAATGCACGTAACATAAATAGAAGACTTCATTTATTTCAAGAGGGTATATTAAATCTATAATCTTTAATTTTGTTTGGGCCTAAACTCAATCTACATTGATATTCCAAAGTACTCGTAATAAAATTCTTTTTTGGTCTGTAAGTAACTGGGGACAACACATAACTCAGAGGTAAGAATAGAGAGCAGCCCAGTATCCGACTCTTGCTTACTGTTCGTATACTGGAGAATGGACATTCCTTCATATTACTATGATTCTATCATACTTTTGCACTTAAGTAGGTCCACCTTGGTTAAAAGTATAAAATTTCATAAAAAGTTTATATTGCTCAGTCACTACTTACATGGGTAGTTCCTGTTCACAGAGTAAAAACGACATCCTGTAGACAGTAGACCTGGTGGTGTGGCTCTGTATTATCTGCGGTAAATGTAGTGCCTTTGCCTTTCCTTACCTAACCATCCGCTGCAGTAAGGCCGTCTCTGGCTACCTGCCAGGGGTGTCGATGTGCTCACTCTATGCTTACGATGTTCCCTTGTCAGTGTTCGTCAGGTATTTGGCTCCAGAGTGCACGGCAAGCCTTAGTTCTGGCTTACCTGTGATGTGCTACCTTCTAACACCATTCCCTCTTTTAGCAGATAAAAATAGAACTGGTCCATGAGGTAATGAATATAAAAAGGTTAGTAATGGTTAGGGTTTTCTTTTTTTTTGCAATCCATACACATGTACAGAGTAGCCAAAGTCTGAAAGAAAAAAAAAACTCAAATTAAAAATATACATAAAGAAAACGAAAATGGTTCACTTAGTTCCACCGCTAATTTCTCAATAATGCAAATTTGAAAAATATAGTAGAATAGTGATGAAGTCAGCCCCTTGGTACTGGAACAAAAGTGTTAACTTGAGAGAGAGAGAGAGAGAGAGAGAGAGAGAGAGAGAGAGAGAGAGAGAGAGAGAGAGAGATGAGAAGCAGATAGATGGACAAAGAGACAGTAATTAAAAAAAAAGCAAATAGGCACAAGCAAACAGCTCAATAGTTGTCAGATTAAAACAGAATCAGCACAACTAATTGTTCATCCCATAAACGTTCAGCACTTAAAAGCTTCACTAGTAAAGAGACAGGCAGTCAAAGGGACATAGAAGAACAAACAGTGTGTGTGTGTGGGGGGGGGGGGGGGGGGGAAGAGAGAGAGGCTCACACCTTAAGGCAAACAGATATAAAGACAGACTAGACAGGGAGACAGATATCATTATACGCAGTAAAATGGACAGTCAGTCATGAAAGAACAGTACACTTAAAATGGCTTTATCAGTTAAAGAGACAGACAGAATACAGAGTACAGAACAAGGCGAAATTAAAGTACACTTTCTTCATACTACAAACGAAATTATAAAACTTACATCGATATGAAAACAAAAGGCAGAATTTCGAAATAAAGATTAATAATGTTATACATACTAAGCCTATATAAATCATAATATCACAATATCACAGCTCGAGTTACTGAACAAATTTATATACGAAAAATCTCACCTTGTGTAAGCGTTATAAATTATACATAAAAATTAATACACGTATAAAAATGAAAGATAAAGAGACCTGTCAGACAGACAGAACAACAGTGTGTGTGCGTAAGAGAGAGAGAGAGAGAGAGAGAGAGAGAGAGAGAGAGAGAGAGAGAGAGAGAGAGAGAGAGAGAGAGAGAGAGAGAGAGAGAGAGAGAGAGAGGGGGGGGGCGAAAAGGGGATATAGGTAGGAAGCGAGAGCGAGAGACATACAGGCAAACGGGCAGACAGATAGACAGAGATAGGAGAGAAAGTCTATAGATTTTAGCCTCTGTGACAAGCTGAAGTAGTAGTTCATAAAGAACGTTGTGCCTTTTGAGGAAACGCAACGTGTGCCAGCTTGTAATCACGCGCAAGTGAGACGCAGCATTCAAAGACATCAAATCATTTTGACAACGAACGACGCATTATTTGTTTCGCTGTCGATAATAATTAATTACAATGTACCCATTTTCTGAAGAGAGTTATTTTCCATTACATAACACACGGCGATAGGCTACATTGCAAAACTAGAGAAAGTAAATCAACCAAAATGTAAACATGCAACAGTATAATTCTAGGTGTTCATAATTATTATCAAAATTCGGACTATGCATGCAATAGAAAGGGGTATAGCGGGCGACATATTATAGCTATCCATGGATTAGTTTTGTTCCGCCCTTTCCTTTGTCACTTATCATCTACCGAGTATCATTGAAGGCAAAATCAGCCTTCTTGTAACTTAATTGCATGGCAATGTCGGTAAATTATTGTCATGAACAGAAGAAATCTTGTAAAATTATGTAAAAGAACTGCTTTACGAGAAGATGTTAGCGCAAGGTTAGAGTACTGGTAGTTAATAGGGTGATTTAGTTTTGCAGAACGGTTTGTTTGCACGCAGAAAGATGGAACGATTCTAAGAGCCAGCAATCACTGGGTGCCGCTGACAAGGCTCAACTGGAGGAGTGGGGTTGCATTCTTCAAAAGGCTTTTGTCTTGAGATAAATTATTGTAGAATTAGTCATTATTTTTCTCATTATACCCCCATTCTGTGAGTTTTTTGTTTTACTTCAGCTGAGAGGTTTAACTGTATGTCCATAATGGTACCAAGATATAAAAACTAATACACTGTAAGCCTACATCGTTTGATGTGCGTTTTGCAATATGGAAATTAACAGCCAACTTGATATGGTTTTCTTTTTTTTTCTTTAGCTATCATTGTCACAATCCTTCCTTTTTTCTATCGCATTTAACTGTTTCAAAAAATATTTAAGGTTCACCAAAACAATGCTGATAAAACAAATTTGTCAATTAAATGATTATAGATGCATTCTTACTCTAATTATTTACTCTCACCATAGTTCTTAAACTTTCAGAATATGTGTAACTATTTCTTAAAAGTTCCAATTGTAAAAAAAAGCAGTCCAGACTACTAAGGATAAAAAAAAGAAAATTAGAACAAGATACCTAATAATTATGTCTATTAAACTTTTTATGGTATCAATTTTGTTTGTTATTTATAAATATTTTTTATGCATAAATTCTACACAAATATAATAAAAGTTTAATTAAAAGTGAAAGCAAGTGTGTGAAGTATGCTGCTTGAAACTGACATGTTTTCAGATCGTCATGGTTTACAAATTAAGGCTAAAAAAGAAAAAAACAACAACAACAAAACGACAAAACGACGTAAAACTTGGTAGGAAACAAATCTATCTTTTAATGCTGATAAAGAAAATTCTACAACGAACAAATCGTTCACGCCTACACCTCCTTGTTAATGCTCTGAAAATTGGAATCTACTTTTTTAATCTTTTGAACAAAAATGCCTTTATACTAGAAGAAAAATCCTGTGCTAGATGGTCAGGACTGGCAGTATCAGTATAAATGTACACAGTTTGCAAAATAAATTGAGCGTAATGTCTCTTCATTATAGCAATATTTTAGAGAGGTCAGGTCAATTTCTTGTGCAAATGTAACACTTTTATCTAGAAAGCCTTGATATTTATAAGTTGATACCCTCCACGGGTATATACAGTTTTATTTTGTTTTTCTTATATAATAAATGATTTTTGGAAAACGCAAAGAAAACCTCTTCGATGCTAACTATTAAATTTTTTTAATGAGCCATTATATAGCACAAAAATCTAAGATTTAAGTGAGATGCTGCTGCGAAATACACTTTTGTTTTTTAAATTAATAAAAAGCAGTGAATTAAAAAAAAAAAAAATGGCTTTTCCTTTTCAAGAATGGTAAGCAAGGATTTACTAAAAAACCAGTCTAAATGCAGATTGAAGGCACCAACAGAAACACTTCATTTTATAAAGAGAAATTTAATGCAATAGAAAAAGGAAAATGAATCATGTTTATTGTTGTAAAATAATTATCGGATCCTAGGCAATGTAAAACTATAATACACTAATAATGCAAATGATATTTTTTTTAAAATTGAGAATGCCCAAAGCAATATTTTATTTAAAATAAATTCATAAATATATCATCCCTCCAATTCCTCAAACTCAAATTTTTACATTTGCCATCTTTTGTGAACAATACAATGTAAAAACTATATTTTTTAAATTCGCTCATAACACTGATGGAATTTTCCTTGACAATATTGCTGCCTTTTTTTTTCAGTTTGACCATGTTGTAAGATTCGAATACAAATAAAACTTCAGTAAAGTTATAGTAACTATGTGACAAAGACATAGAATAGATAATAGAAATGAATTTCAAAAGGTCTTTACACTTTAAATAGAATTTAGAGCAGTTTTCATTACATGTATAAATCAACTTGAAAATACATGTATGCAAACATTAAATAAAACACATGGTTCGTGTGCTAAAATGGGCACAAAATATTTGAGCAAAGAAATTTGATATTAAGAAATAGATCAGGGATGCATACATTTGATATATCACACCAATACACTAAAATTGATAAACTGAAAAACAAGCCACCACTTTTTCCCCCAGTATCAAAACCTTATAAAATCACCTTCTGTACGGGCAGACAACTTTATAACATCATGCCATACTCAGGGCAGTGTTACCTGTTAGGCTGGTAAGGCTGTAGCCTAGGGCCTAACGTCTAATGGAGCCCTGAGCTCGCAAACATGACGTTTAAAAAATCCTTTTTGACAAAAAAGTGTGTCTTTTTGTTGAATTGTTGTTTGTTGTTTGTGTTGCTGTTTTTTTTACAGTAACACAAAAGTATTTTTCTGACCACATTGATAAAACTGCACAGACACCCAAAACCTGTATTATTCAAGTTCAATCCTGATCCAGCACCGTGGATGAACGCAACAATGAATGTAACTAACCAAGCCGCTGTTCGAAACTTAGATGCTCAGGACATCAAAGATTATTCTCGTTATCTCCAAAGATCCCATTTTTACAAACAGCTTGCAAACGGAGAAAACATAAGAAGAAACCTGATTTACTATTCAGAGTCAACGAGGAAAGTATTTTGTCAGTGTTGTACATTATTTAGTAGCACCATCAAGACTGCTTTCACTTCACGATTCAACAACTGGAACAACGTTGAAGAGTGATTGTCTTTGTATGAAAACAGTGATTGCTCATCGCTAAGCTGAAAATGACTTCTATGTGTTTGGAAAACAAAGTAAGGTGTTAGACAACTCTGCCGTCTCACAATCGAAAATAGAGATTGAATTCTAAAGTCAGGTTTTTTAGGAGGATTAGGTCTGCTGTAAAATTTTTTTGCAAAAGAGGATTCCCTCTACGAGGTTATAACCAACAATAATGGTAACTTTCTTGAGTTGCTAGATATATTGACTAAGTTTGATCCATTCCTAGCAAATCATATTATTGGTGGATACTGGTGGGCATACATCTACACATTATCACATTTTACAGTATAGTTTTCCACCAGTACGGGATTGCAATGTGGTAGTAGTAGTAAATTCAACGTCATGGGGGCTGACTAAGGCCCCACTTTTAGTTAACGCGGCTCTGCCCATAGTAGATATTTACCAAAACTGAATGCAATTAAATTTAAAAAACTACAACTTAATATAATTATAACTAATCATATAAATCATTGTTATACAAATACATACATATAAAACATATTTAGAAAAAAAGAGAAGCAGTACTCACTAGAAAAGTCCCAGCACTGATATCATTTCATATTTAGCATTAGCAATTGACAGCATAAATGATAATTGAAAAGATAACATTCCCATTTATCACGGTTTGGAATTTAAAATAGACATTCTATAATAATCTTCCATAGGGCATTCTAGTATTAATGTCACTAACTGTTTCATTTATCGAAATATATTTTTGTCAAGCACCAAAAATATTAAGACATTTTGACCCGACCATTCCTTTTCATGTAACAGGAAATATAACTATGTAAGCTATTACATTTTAGAGGCCAATAGATATCACTGTCATAATAATTAAAATGCATCTGATATAACATTGTGTCAGAAATCAAGAGGTAAACATCATACAGAATCTATTTGGTAAATATTTTAATAAATTATTCTGCTTAGGCTACCAATAATTGATTTTTTGCATTCCCTTTGTTAGGCTACCCTTAAAATTTCCAGTATGATCATTGTAAAACAAACCAGGGAGAGCTTATTCTGACAGGTACGGTATATCAAATGGAGCTATGAAAAAGGTTCACCAGCTATTGATCATTATAGATTTATATTTTCATGAATATAAAATAATGATCAGTTAATTAATTTTTTTTTTCTATACTTAAATCCACATCAAATTGGAACAGGTCATTAAACAGTAGCATTTAGAAAATAATATCATGACAACAGTGACATGAACGGCAACATTGTAGACAGATGCAGTGTAGTAACAGCAGTAGCCTTTGCAGCAGTTTCATCATGTAGGGCTATAGGGAGTGGCCTTCTTAAATATATTTTTTAACCTTTTGTGGAAACGCTTGACAAAGGTGTCTATGTAAGTAAAAAATTTGTGTCAACATGTTAAAATTTTCGCCAGTCGAATATTGGTCAAGTTTTAACATTACAACAGTGCATTTAAAAATGTGCAGTCTATGAATGTTACATTGTTCAATATTCAAATACAAAAACATTTTTGCTAAAAGATAAAATGTCAACAGGATTTGGCAGATCTAACAATAAAACTAATTTTTCTTTTTTATACCATTCACAGGATCATTGTTATTAATCACATGGGAGTTGCCATTCCCACTAACTTTAGAACCATTTGATACGGGCGTGCTACTTTTCTTTTTATAAGACTTGCGATAAAAATTTAGGAAGAGGCACAGGAGTGATGTGGAGTAAAACAAAGCAAAAACGTTGACCCAACGTGGATACTCGCATGGGCCTGTGAAGAAGGATCCTATAGCTCTAATGTTGACACACATAAACTGGAGCTGTGGAGATAAATGTAGAACAACTTTAATATTTAATGTATTTCATGATTTTACTTAATTGAATACTTAGAACTCAGATTCAGAGACAGAACATTAAAATGGGGCTGCAAGTAATTTTTTTTTTTTAAAGACTAAATAATGCTGTACATTACATGCTTTGTATGAAGCACTCTTTAAGTCTTCTTTAACAAAAATGTTTAGTGAGAATCGATAGACTGATATTTGAATAAGGGAAACAGCAATAATAAAAGTAAAGAAGAGAAAAGCTCAAAAACATTTATAGGCCTAAACTTCTTACTAGTTGAAATTCTGTGAGGTAACGTTTCCACCACAAGTACTTCTGCATGCCTGGACCCATTGCCGCAAGACCGTAGTAACTATACATGAACACATGCACTAAACTGTTGAAGCCGCCATTGTAGAACTCTGAAAAGAAGAAAGAGATAATGTTTGAAACGTAAACCAGGTTTCCAGGCTTAAAAGATTGAATTTAGTTGAGGCTTTATAAAAGCTGTTTTTATTTCTTGCAGGGATTTACTTCATTTAAATTCATAAAAATAAATCTTATACTTAGAATAAGTAGTGGTGACTATGATTAGGCCCTATAAAAGTTTATGATTGACCTGTGAGTGGCTAGTGACCATTCTTACTGAGCATCACACAAATTCAATATAAGAGAAACTAAATTTACACTGCGACTATTATAACAGTTCACTCACTCTCTCCGCCAGGAATGTACTTGGCCACATACCAGCAAATGATCATCATTGTGCTATGGTGGTATACATGGAGGAAAGTCACCTGGTTGTTTTTCTTGCGCAGGATAAAGAAAACCTAAAACGTAAAAACAATAGAAAAGAGAGATTAGGAAACACAAAGAAATATTGTGCAAGACAGACTCTCCCTTCTTCTCCCAACTATGTATCACTATCAAGATCTCTTTGGCAATCTTTTGATATCACAGTCATGAAGAGAATGATATTTGCCTTCTACAATCTTATGTTAATATCTTTTAGACATGTCTTCTAATCTACACATCTACATAATTACACGTAAATAGTATAACCTACACTTTATATACATCTTCAATTGACATTATACATGTTTTTATCTATACATCATCTATCCTTAAGTTTATGTCAAGTCATTAAACTTATCAAAGACAACATTTATTATTATTTTTTTAGGGCGGGGGGTTGTCACAATAAGGCTAATACTGATCTGTTTGAATTAAATATTTAGCAAAGTTTGTACAAAATGGAACATATTCAGACTACACAAAACAATGTGCTCTTTCAAAACAAATGATATAGAACCCTTGTACTCTTTATTAATGAAATGCTTTGTTTTCTTCGGTGTCTTGGCCTATTATTTTGCAAAGTCTCAATTCACATTCTGTGTGCCTTGACTTATTGATCTCTCTCTCTGGATATTCATCTAGATATATCTTTTGTCCTATCCATCTCTCAATATTATCTTAACATGTACACAAAATCTTGCTGATTTCATAGTTTGCATATTAATGTAAACATTTGTTTTTATCAGAACCTTTCATGACTTACTGTATCTAAGAGCTCTATGACTTTAGAGAAAAAGTACCACCATGATGCATTGGCTTCCTATACAGAGAGCAAATAGAAAATACAAAACATTCTGTTGTAAAACAGATCAGAGAAACATCTGGAGGAAAATGGAAAAGGTCTTATTCTTAGAGAAAAACCTGCATGATTTTGAAAATATTTATCAAGCATATTATGAGATTGTTAACAAATGTTGTCAGAACAAGAGAAAGAAACAAGACATTGTTATAACAATAAAGGATTTTTAAATGTGCTTTCCAACACGAATGATGGCATAGCAACAGAAAATAATGTTTGAAGCAGAGGGATCATGTATGAAATATTTTATACTTTATCAGTACATCTGATTTTAATTTTGAATATTTAATAAGAAGTTGAAAATAAAAAATATTCTTTTTATAGAACTATTTTTAAAATTATTCTATGTTTTGAGGATACATGATATTGAAATGTAGAAACAGACCCGTATTCCAATCTCTGTGTTTTCATAGTTGATAGCTTGACACCACAAGCCATATTGTCGAATATATGCTACAGCTACCATCTAAAAGTTTTAAAAAAGTGGAAACAAAGGTCAATATTAATTTTTATAGTAACCAACAACAAAGCAGTTCCATAGCAAAAAAAAAGTATTTGAACATAAAAGCTTGTAATGTGATTTCTCCATTTTCACGGGGCAACAGTTAAAGAAGCTCCACTTTTACAAGTACCAAGCTAAATATACACAGAGATGACTTTGTACATAGTAAGTGTAGAAGGTTTTGTCAAGGTGGAGGGTGCCATACCGGTACTGAGGTTCTGGTTCAATTTTTTATAACATTGTTCTTCTTATCCTGTAGGTTTTTTTTAAAAACATTTTTGTCCTACATGTATTTGTCAGTCTCAAGAAATACAAATGATCTATACTTAATTTTTTGTTTATCATTTATTTCAAATATGTGCACTTTTACTTAGTATGGAGTAAATATTTACAGATACTTCTTCTTCATCTATATGAGCCAGATCTGCTATAGACATTGGTGATCATAGCCCTCCACGTTTTTTCATTGTTAGTTGCCTTAATGAAAACCTTAATAGCGGTTTCTCTTTTTGTGGAGTATCTGCTTAGACTGTTTGTATATTTTGTGGGTGGTCTCCTTCTGCTTTTCACTCCTCTTTTTCAGCACATTTCGTCATTTTGTAGTCTCATTTTGCAGGTTAAAACTTCATTAAAACCACATTACACTTTTTTCCAATTCTGCAGCACTGAATGGAGATACTCTCTTTCTGTTATTACCAACTGCAGTAATGGTGCTGCGCCGGGAGGAGGGGGGGGTCTCTGGAAAGTGTCTCACAAGCCCATGTGTTGAAGTTGAAGTCGTGAGTGAGACTAACAGTCTTTAAAGTTGTTTTTTTCTCTGACCACCAATTTCATGTGAATGCAAAACGCTTATTTTGATTTTATCTTTATCATCGTCTTCGAATTGAAGATGACTGGCCAGAACCAAGTACGGTGGAGGGGATTTGCTGCGGCCTTATGATCCACAGGGAATCAAGAGGTTGTTTAAACTAACTAAAACTTCGAATAAGCGATTGGCATATTATGCAATTTGTCCTACCAGCAGATATGACGGCTAAGGAGACTCGAGATATCCAAGGTGAAAGTTGTTCAGCAACAGCTTTTGTCTCACTATATGTTAAGCTGTCCCGATTTCATAACCCCTAATTATATTTGATATATGATTTTTGTGTTATTGCCCTGCAAACCCTCAATCAATCAATTGGCTGATTTCCATGCTCTTTCAGACTTACTCTACCGAAAGCAAAGCCAGTCTTGAAAAATCTGTTAGTGGTAATCGTCCATACAGCCGTTGATATTATTACCGTAAATGTATTAGATTCATGTTCACAAAGGTTAATTTATAATCATGTGTGCTACGGATCATTTTTAATCAACCCATTACCTCATAAAAGATGTAAGCTGAGAGTGCAACCAGTGCAAAGTTGTAGACAACCAGCAAGGAAGTCATACTTAGGGCTGCGCGGCCATCCATGAAGATAGGCCCATATTTGACCATCAGGAGATAGAGCCCAGCCAGTCCCAGGACTCCGGCAAGGTTGTTTACCAGAAGCCAGTCGTCCACACGCGGGTCTGAACCACGGCGAGAGGATGAGATGATCACATAGTAGGTTAAAGAGAGTGAGATATTTTCATAATTTACAGATCATATAAAGAGGTTGATGATAATGACGATTATGATGATGATGATGATGATGATGATGATGATGATGATGATGATGATGATGATGATGATGATTGTGATGATGATGATGATGATGATGATGATGTCAAAGAAGGATATGAAAAGATCCAGATCACAATGTCCATCGTCATCAGATGATTTGAGTGGTTACCTTTAGTGAAGTTTGGCATCTTTATACTCATTTAACCTGCCAAGGAAAACGTGGAGACCTTTGTTGTTTAACTTGTTAGCTGTGAGAAAATATTACATTAAATTCTCCTGAATTTATCTTTTTACACAATGATAATAGGGATAAAAAGTATGCATGATTTCCCATATGGTTTTATGTTTTTAGCATTGTAATGAAAAATTGTGTGTGTGTGTGTGTGTAGGGGGGGGGGGGAAAATTAAAATTAAAAATTAAAAATTGGGAGCGATGGGCCAATGGAGACTAAGAATATTTTCAGGTGCCTATTAAACACGAAAAAAAAAATTTAATAAAACATTGGTGTGGATGTTCGGGAAAGAGTTACCTCCATCGTAGACGTCACTCCTCGTGAGGTTGTACTCCCGGTTGAAGGAGGAAACAATGGCCTCCATCCCAAACATTTGATGGTGATCTCAAGGGTTAATGTGCACTGTGCTTCGGCCTGATGAACTGACGATTAGAATAGGGTTTGAACATCATAATGGCGCGCATTTCTATAATTTAAATACAACGCACACATACACACGCATGCACTCTATATTCCCATAATAATTGAATGCCTGAGAACTCGATAAAAATAAAGGATACCATTAGAGGCCCTCAACACCTTAGAAAAGTGGACAAAGCAATGGCTAATGACCATAAACAGTGCAAAAACAACTTACACTGTCTTTAGCCTCTCAACAAAGGAACAAAAAGTCACCCTGAAACTGAATGGCCAGGCTCTCCCTGCAGAAGATAACCCTACCTACCTTGGAGTGACCTTCGACAAACGCCTCACTTGGAAAGAACAAACAGAGAAAGCAGAGGCCAAGGCAAAGGCTCGTCTAGCAATAATGAAAAAGCTAGCAGGAACTCAATGGGGTGCTAATGCAAGAATCCTGAAAACCATGTACACAGGAAGAGTCCGGCCTCTTCTGGAATATGGTGTATCAGCATGGGGCACAGCAGCCAAGTCCAACCTTGACAAGATCACCAAGGTACAAAACCAGGCAACAAGAGTGATCACTGGAGCCATGAAGTCTACACCTATAAAGGAACTGGAAACAATCACAGGACTAGCACCCATTGTACAGAGGAAAGATTCAAAGCTTCTCATCCAGGCAAAGTTCAGACGACTGCCAGAGCACCCAATGAAAGACAGAATGTCACAACCAGTGAAAGGAGGCTGAAAAGGGAGAGTTTTCTACATCAAGTAAGGTCACTAGAGAAGAAGAACCAGGACATGCAGGGCCAAAACCCCAAAGAACTGCCCCGGTGTGCAAAACATCCAGCCTGAGAAGAAGAAACATCACTCCAGATCCATGAAACCATCCCTGGCATTGGCAAGAAGAGCTCACAGAATGACCTAGAGAAAAGATCATTTGCAGTAAATCACATCCAGACCAACTATCCAGCCATTGACTGGACACATGTATATACTGATGGTTCAGCTGAGAAGGCAGTCAGGAATGGTGGTGCCGGGATCTACATAAAGTACACTGGAGGTGAAGAGGACAAGATCTCAATCCCCACTGGAGTCTTCTCTACCAATTACAAGGCTGAAGCTACAGCTATACAGGAAGGAGCAGCACATGTCCAATCAAGCCCCCATTCAACAGAAAACATCGTTTTCCTGACAGATGCCTTGTCTCTTCTAAAGGCCCTCAAATCCAGCAAAAACAAAGACCTAAATGATATGACCTAAACGCTAACCTCGCTAAGCCAAACCCATACAATAGCCCTACAATGGATTCCCTCCCACTGCAATGTATTTGGCAATGAGACTGCTGACTTGCTAGCCAAAAAAGCAGCAGCGCTCCAACAAAATGACTACACATCAACATACAGTGAAGCAAAGACAATAATCCATGCCCAACAACAGGAGGAATGGCTGCAGCAACACCCCAACCATGTCCAAAATGATGCTTATCATGCACTGACAAGAGCTGAACAAGTGGTCATTTTTAGGCTCAGAACAGGACACAACCGCCTGAATCACCACCTCTACACAAAGCTCCACATTGGAACATCAGACCAGTACACATGCCAAACTGGAGGTCAAACAGTCATTATTGTCCTACAACACTGCCCCATGTATGAAAACCTAAGAAACCTGATGTGGCCACAGGACACACCAATGGCACAGAAGCTGTATGGAAGCCTGGAGGACCTACGGCGCACAGCAACATTCATGTCAGAGACTGGGCTGTCCATTTGAGTGAACGCAAAGAAGAAGAAGATTAGAAGTTTACTTCTTTTGAAAATTCAGTAAGAGTAACTGGGCATGGTCACAAGTTATATTATTTGTTAGACAAATTAGTGGCCAGGCACGTGGGGAGGGGGGGAGGGGTCTGATAGCCTCCATGGGCTATGGATTTGAAGTATTTTAGGACCTACGAAACCCCTCTTCAGCTTTTTACTTTTTAGCGTAATCAATTTATTGGAAACATGTCAAATCTTCAGTGACTCACATGGCAGACCAAAATGTGTTGAAAATCACCGATAACTTATACTGACTAGGCCTAGGCTACAGAGATCCATAACACGTGTGAATCTGAATAATAACTCTGCAGATTCGCCAGATTTATTATTCAGATTCACGTTCGGGTTTTCTGTACCCTAGTCATCATCAGAAAATTGCTATCGTTATGAGAGCACACTCAGCATCAATGAAAAAATTCCAGCTGCCCCTCACAAGATACTGTACCACCGAAAATGACTTGAAATATCGTCAAGGTAGATTTGAATGCAAAAAGGTTGTACATGGATAGACAGTGAAAACCGGCTAGTATAATTTCACATCCGCTCTATTCATCCAGAGAAAAACAGAAGTCTTGGTCTCCGTAGGGTGCGCGGTGGCCCTGGGGTAGAACATCGGCTTCCGATGCAAAGGTCCGAGTTCAAGCCCTGGCGATTTTGCTCCCTACTGGTTGGGTCGGTGTCAGTCTAATGTGACCGGCTGAGACAGGAGTCATGGTAACCCCGCCCTGTCGCCCTGTCTTGTGTGTGGCAGCACATAAAATTGTCAAACGTCAGTCTTGGGGTTCGTCCAAAATATATCCTATATAGTGCTGATGTTAGACATTAAATCAACTCAACATTCTCGTGGTGGTAGTTCGTAAAAAGGAAAGCCAAATAGATGGCATCACTGTAGACATAATCTAAGTAACACACAGGACTGGTGAAATGTGGGGCTGATTCCGCTACAGTGTAAAGGTGATGCATGATGATGTCAGAGCTCCCGATTAAACTAAAAACTACAGTCTGTCTCAGATCAAGAACTACAGTGTAGTGTCATTATTCTACATGCATCACAATAGAAACAAGGCGGTCCTATCATGATTCCAACTCTGGACTTCTGGTTACAACCTGCGCGCTTTGCCGATTGAGCTAACGTATTGAAACATATTAAAGCTCCTGAGAAGATGCAGTTATCTGTAGCAGGAGAAAGCGAATCTCTTTCCTAATTTAACGCGTTTTAAAATAACGTTATCAAGAAATACCCTATTTAATACAGCGTTACAATGAAAATTAGTATTAGGAGAGAATAGCATTACAGATCTTGGTGGAGCTAGAAGTATTAATTTTTGTATGGTTGATAGCCGTTACCGTGCTGACTTGCCGCAAAAACAAACGCACCCACTCACTCATGCTCAACTTAAACCTTTTTGGGTAAAAACTTTCTTGGATGTCATTTAAAAAAATAAAACGTCCACGGTGGAGTAGGAAGATGATTAGGGAGGAACAAAAGGAAGGAGAGTTGGGGAAGAGAGGGAGAGAAAAAAAAGAGAGAGTGTGTGGGGGGGGAGGGGGGGGGAGCTAAGCCTGTACATATACATGTGTAATGGTCGCATCAGTGGTGTATCATTCTATTATTATTGATTTTTTTGTGAATGCGTACGTGAGTAATGGTTGAATAAGGGGTGTATAACTCTCTTTCACTAACCGGCTCTGCCCACTGTGCTGCGACCCTCAGACCTGAAGTGCAGCTGCAGTGCATTTGAGTTGTAGTAGGCCTAACTGTAACAAGACATGGATTCAGTTAGTGAGTGACCTCCTACACGGTGACATCTCGGTTGCGAGGCGACTCGCAGATTAATGGTCTACAGGTCTAGTCTGTTCCACATCACTGCATCTATGTTTATATCTACTTGAACGTACTTCAATCTCGTCGGAAAAAAAAAAGTTGCCTGAGATCCTTAGATGAGGGATTCTCTTTTTCAAGTTCAACAGAAGATAGACATCCACGCCCCAAAGATATTAATATTATAGTTATGGTACTAAAGCATGACTGTTAGGTAGGAATGCCGGCGCATTTTTTTTTTTTTGCAAAGAACTTCTGATGTAAATTGAAGTCGCCTCACTTTTTAAAAATCTCTTGTGGCTTTTATTTTAGCTTATTTAAAATTTGAACTTACCAGCAATAATGCACCGAAACAAGTGGATTGCGAGTTATTTTGAAACACATTAACAAGTAGGCTAACTTCTATATTCCTGTTGAGTCCTTCAGATTTTCTACGGTTGCGCCCTAAAAATATAAAACGCAATAGACACCTTTTCAATCACGACAAAGAACTTGATCCCTTGCTGAAATATCCTTTGAGACAGAGGGTTCAACGTTCCCCCACATTATGGCCACCATGCAACAGCAACACATTACAAGTCAGTCTGGAGCGTGCTAACTCACTCCAACATCCTCGTTGTCGGATAATCTTGCCATTTCTCACTGTATGCTTTTCTCAAGTGCAGTCCAATTCTCGAGCCTAGTTTAATCTCAAGGCCTTTCTTAAGGATAGATTACGTATAAGGAGAGAAAGAGAGTTATGCTTGTTGAAATAAATGCTAACAATGTGTTATGTCGTACTTATTTCTCAATGTAGGCCTCCTGTTAATCCGGGACAAATTTCCCTAGCGAATCAATAAAGTTTATCTTATCTTAAAGTACATTATATTTCTATTTATAAGCTGGACAGTGACTGAGTTGGTTTCTACCACGTCAGCAACAAAGCTATATCACGGGCGGGCCCCAAAACTAACGTCTAACGATTTCCCGTGCTACCACACAGAGACAGTGCGGGTATACCTTGTACTGCTGGACTCTGGTCTCAGCCTGTCGCAGTATTACTGATACCGACCCAACCAGTAGAGAAAAACGGACAAAATGAACTTTTGTGCAATCGCGGGTTTGGATACGTGGAACCTATCGATTGAGAAACCAACGCTCTATCGTTCGCCCCTTTTCTTTTCTTCCCACACACACACCCAACCTTTGTTTTTTAGCGATGTGAAAAAATGTCTATCCCTTACGATACAAATCTCACTAGAGATAAGAAGGAAGCGAACCCTTTACTGTACCATTTTAAAAAAATCAATACACTGTATTTTGTTACATGCAAACATAGATTATGATAGTAATATAAATCTATGCATGCAACGCACTATTTCTTCCGTGCAAATGCAGTTCTTAGAGTGAGATACAGATTAAACCAATGTGAGCGACTGTTCGAGAGAAACAGAGAGAGAGAGAGAGAGAGAGAGAGAGAGAGAGAGAGAGAGAGAGAGAGAGAGAGAGAGAAGGGGAAAAGGGGGGGGGGTGGGAGTGGTTAAAATGAGAGGGATATTAAAAGAATAAGACAGCGTCTGTGCGAGAGAGAGAGAGAGAGAGAGAGAGAGAGAGAGAGAGAGAGAG
>RQTK01000180.1:138557-170707 GCA_003991915.1 Elysia chlorotica
GGGGGTAGGTAGGCAGAGAGCGAAATAACAGAGGAAGGGTTGGGGCTATGCTGCAACCTCTTGCTGTTTTCAAAAAAATTACCTGATTTGTGACCTTGACTTTTTGACTGCGGTTTTTCACTCATGCGTCAAATCCAACAGCATGAGTCACAGTCAATAAAGGCACTGTCGCACTAGACCCTCTACACACCTACTATCAGGACGCTGAATTTATGTATGGGTCAGCACACGTTATACCAGCTTATCAATTTTCTAAGAACAATTTTCTAATGTATATTAAATGATACGTCGAATGGGAAATCCTGGGAGCAAAATATAAGATTTTCTCAAACCTTGCAAGCCATGGATTCGAGTGGCAGAAATAGATCTAGTTCAATCAATAAAAATCACAAAAATGGGTTTGGGGGTGGGGGTGGGGGGCAGCAATAACCAAAAAAAAAAAAGCTCTAAGAACTTCTTTATCGGCAGAACCATAATATTCCTTCTGAAAAGAAGAATTAGCTGATCGAGCCTCCCCTCCCTCCCTTTCCTTCATTGTATTTGTCCCTGTCGTTGGACGAGTTAAATCTACTTCTCAAATAATTATCGATCAATGATAGGCCTACTTATTGGGCCCCTGTCTGAAAGGTCACATGGACTGTGGGTTGTAACCAAGGCGGTGTCAAGATAGGGACTGTTTCTGTTGCTACGGCCCGCTGATTTAACTAAGGTTCAAAAACAACATCGGTCGCTAGCACCTTGCCTAACTCGACCTGCAAGAGTTAAAGACTAGCTGTTTGTTCACACTGTGCTTGGCTGTGCTGGACCATACAGCACACGGTTTAGTGACATCTCAGTCAATAACCAATTTTAGTTTTAGACTTTGTGTTTTAGGTCAGATTTGAAATATTCCACTCAAGTTCTTATCAGAGCACAATAATGCTGGTGTCATTCTTATGCCACGACCAATGATTAATTTTCCTTGGGGGTAGGGGGTTGAGAGAGGAAAGAGGGAGAGCATACAGACACATGAAGGCAAACAGAAAGATACACAAAATAGAAATAGATAGATCTATACGTAGCTAGATAAAAAGAGAGGGATATAGATAGAAAGAGAGAGAGAGAGAGAGAGAGAGAGAGAAGGATTTAAAGGAGAGGGAGGGGGGAAGAGCAGATAGATACAAAACAAACTCGTAACCAGGCCGCAAGCTCTCTCTCTCTCTCTCTCTCTCTCTCTCTCTCTCTCTCTTTCTCTCTCTCTCTCTCTCGAAGAGCGAATTCAATGTCGAACAATGTAAGCATTATAACGTGCCTACAGGTTTTTAATTAAAAAAGTAATTGAAGATACAACACACACACACACACTAATCTAGCTACCTGCGCTTTTTTGGGGTAATTTAATTTGTTTATAATAGCCTTCTTGCGGTTTGATTTTTGATCTTTTTAAACAAATTAATGTCCTTTTGAGGCCGACAACGTAATACTGCGCCATGAGTCAGGTCACAGATAGAGCATCTCGAAATATAAAAATAATATAGCATCTCGAAATATTAAAAGAAATGATCGACTCAAACTAATAAAGATTAATTCTTAAAAAGAAATGTTTTGGATTGACGGCTATAGTTGAGCATATTTTTAACTCAACATTTTCCTTGTAACACATACGATATGGTCCTAGATCTATAGCTTACCCGTGTAAGGAACACACCCAGCACCTGCTGCTCACTGCTTTCCGCCCTGTTTGAAAGAAAGGCTTTCACACGTGTCTAATATAGATCTAGAATCTTAAATGTGCACTAACTCGTTGGTTCCAGCAGTGTCAGAGCCCACTAGATCTAGTTGATATGCCTATGACTTAAATGGTTTCCACGTTGCTTCATTCCAAAACACACACCGCCGATTTAAGGCAGCAAGAGATATGACACGGTCCAAATGTCATGGGGGAACCGGTATTTTTCACTTGCGTGTTGGGTAGGCGGAAAAGCTATCTCGCTGGCCTCGGGTGTGACACATTCCATTGATGGGCTGTAAAGGCCTGCCCTCACTGCTTTAGGCCTAGCGCTGAGTCCTACAGAAATTAGCAAACAATTCCCTCTATAGTGTCAATCGATTAGAACCTGAGAAGTCAGGCATTGGATTCCTAAATCAATATTTTTCTCCGAACTTACGTGTGTTTCACCACTTAAATTCGTTAAAATTTTTCTTTCCCTAGGCGAGGCCCACCGCTTTGCGTGGTTTAGCTCCATAAAACTGTGTAGGAAAAAGACGTTGCTAGTTATTGTAAGACCGGTGAAGCCTAGCCTATTGCAGCAAGCGCTACAGTTCACTGCTTGGGTCAAACATTCAAAGGATGGGAAAGGATACTCTCAACACTCAATATAACAAAGGCACTCTACTTTAGTCGAGAGCTTTCTACATTCGTTGGTTCTGAGGGTCAGAACGCAATGTTGAAGATGAAAAAAGAGAGAGAGGTGGGTGGGGGGGGGGGGGGACAGAGTGAGAGAGAGAGAGAGAGAGAGAGAGAGAGAGAGAGAGAGAGAGAGAGAGAGAGAGACAGAGAGAGAGAGAGAGAGAGAGAGACAGACAGACAGAACGATAATGCAGGCGGCGACGCAGAGACAGACGAAATAAAGAACGTAAGGAAGAGAGAGAGCGAGAGAGAGAAGGAGAGAGAGAGAGAGAGAGAGAGAGAGAGAGAGAAAGAGGCAGACAGACCGACAGACAGACAGGCACACACAGGCAGAATATATATAATATAATATATATATATACATATATATACATATATACAGAGAGAGAGAGAGAGAGAGAGAGAGAGAGAGAGAGAGAGAGAGAAAGGGTAGACTTTGAGACAGACAGATAGACAGAGACAGACATACATACAAACATATAGATATAGATAAAAATGCATGGGGTGAGGCAAAAAACGGAATGAAAAGATGAAAAAGTGATAGATACATTAACGGCAAAAATATTATTGATAATATTGATAGAGATAGATTAAAACCCATAACATTGCAAGCAAATTTTAAAATGATTGTAGAAAATTAAATTCATGTTCCCTTATTAAAATAAAGTCTTCTTACTTATATAATCTGGTTTTAGCTGAACTCGGCGGTTTAGTCACTATTTGAGTTGGTCACAAGAGAGAAGTCAGTCATACACATAGATGTCTAATAAGTGCCATTTAGACATCATTAATTTATAACACTGATATTAATATTCATAATTATTTTGCAGATACGAAGTTGGGAGCCAACTGGCTCGAGTGGTCTCCAGATCGGGAGGTCGGTGGTTTGAGTCCCACGATCGGCAGATGTGTTTGTCCATTGTAACTGGTTGGGTCGATGTCGGTATAATGTGACCGGTTGAGACAGAAGGCATGGTATCCCCGCTCTTTCTCGTGTACATAAAATTGTAGACGTGCCTCTTGGGGCCCGTCCACAATATAGCCTATACAGTGCTGACGTTGGACGTTAAACCATCTTGACTCAACTTAACCCAACACATACAAAGTTGGGTTTTTCTTGCTGCCGCCGAACTGAATGTTCTTTTTTTTTTTTAATGTTTCGATGTAAGATTTTTTTTTCTACACAAATCCGTTACACGATTCACGCCAACTTTACCTTTGAACTTAACATTGGATGAATAATATGTTAACTGTGTGCTTCTTTTGTCTTCCTCGACCCATTCTACCATATGAAGAAAAAAATCGGCGTTTAAGGTGACTCACGGGGAAAAAAGGTTCACGCTAAAAGGCATACCTGATAGAGCGGTAAGTCCGTGTTTGGGTGATGCGCTTATGAGTTGAGTTGAGTTTAACGTCCAAAGTTAGCACTAATAGACTATACTTATTGTGAACGGTCTCTAAGGCTGACGTCTGAGACTTTCATGTGGTGCCACACACGAGACAGGGCGAGGAGACCTGGACTCCTCTCTCAGTCAGTCACATTATACTGACACCGACTAACCAGTTGGGGACGAAATTGGACAAATAAGCTTACATTTTTTTATCGATTGTGGCATTCGAACCACGGATCTTCAGATCTGGATATCAACGCTCTACCACTTGAGCCAGTTTGCCCAGGTGGTGGGCTAATACGTTTTAGTCTTTCTAAACTGTTTCTTGTTTTTTTTCGGGATAACTTTTTTCTGCATTCCCTTCAAATCATAATTACAGCTTTTCTCCATGTCTCTGTCCGTCGATCTATCTGTCTGTCTGCCTATGTCTCTCTGTGCCCCCCCCTCTCTCTCTCTCTCTCTCTCTCTCTCTCTCTCTCTCTCTCTCTCTTCCTTCCTATCTCTCTCTCTCTCTCTCTCTCTCTCTCTCTCTCTCTCTCTCTCTCTCTCTCTTCCTCTCTCTTTCCTTTCTTTCACTCTGTCTGCGTGTGTGTGTGTGTGTGTGTGTGTGTGTGTGGTGTGGGGGGGGGGGGGGGGGGTTTCCCCCCCCCCCCCCTCTCATGCCCTTCTTTCTTCTTTCTCTCTCTTCCTCCCTCTCTCGGATTTCCTTGAATTAACTCTATAACTCTAGCTGTTGGATCTCATAATCATTTTGGTTGCTTAGATTCATGCGTATTTCCTGCAACATCTAAAGTATTCAAGCCTAAAGCCAATATCCTAATCATAAGATGCCCCCAGCAGTGATGGCTGATTGCCTAAAATAACAAACGCGTCAATTATGGCCAAAACAATCTTTTGAACAAATGAGTGATATGCTATTTTGTCTTGAAGCGGCCAAGATATTTTTTTCAGTTATTATGATACGAAATATTTTTAAAGATTAAAAGAAAGTACTCATATTTTATATTCGATTCGTAAGTTATAGACTACGTGTTGTCGTGGTGGATTCTTCATAGTCCATCGAAAAAATAGCGAAAACATCAGGCCTAACTTACAACTGATAGTATTATTGCTTTCTAAGAGGTCTTTAACATTTTCGTCTTGTTAAACATCTAAAGCATAACATACTAAAAGTTTACCGCCGTAAGTGTGGCGGAACATGGTTTTTGTTTTGTTTTGACAAGTCAACGGTCATCAAGTGAATTTTTTGTTTTAAACACAATTTTTTCTAAATAAATCAGAAAACAGGATATGACAGGGTTCAATTAGGTTTGGTTTAGTACAAAACAAAGGAGCATTTTTTTGTATTATTAAAACCCGTATTATTTTATCCGTTTCTTTTTTCAGAGTATAAATCTTTGCAAAAAAAAATTATATTTTTTCAAGGCAATACAAATAATCAAACCATTTCTTTGGATTTTGTGTTTGTCCACATCTAAGCTAAAACATACTAAAAGTTTACCGCCGTAAGTGTCGCGGGTATGGTTTTTTTAGAAGATCAAACGCTATTAAAGGCATTTTTCTTTTAAAACGAATGATTTTTGAAAAACAGAAACCATTTAGATCGTCTATAGAGAACTCTATTACAACATGTGGAGCTAATAGTTAGATGGGTAAGGGCGACATAAGACTTCAGTGTTTGGTGTATTACAAAGAGATAGAATATTTTTTTTCTTCTTAAAACCCGTATTTCTCCCTTTCTATTTTTCTGGGTGTAAATCTTGGCAAAAATTTACCTATTTTCAAATAAGGGGGGGGGGGCAATATCTAAGGCATACTAAAATAGTATTTTGTGTGCATGTCTTTGGTAGTAGGCACTTTTCTCCACCTTTCAGATATATTCCGCTCTTGCTGTTTCATAATTTTTGCCTAGATATAAAAAGGCGCTGTTATAAATAAGGGCACTACATAATATATAAACAGAAAAGTTACGTTGCAGACCTAAGTTAATTTTGATCTTTACCCGTGGAAGATAAAAGTCCATGCTCTTTTACACTTACTAAGTGAGATGCCACATTACACCGAACTATTTTACTTGGCCGATTTTCTTTCTTTTCTTTTTTTTTCTTTTCTCCCTATTATTTCGTTATAAAGTTCTTATTTATTTTAACAGCCGTTATAGAATGAGGTAAACAAGAGTGTCAAGGTCTACATAATGAGGAAATTAAAGAAGAAGAAGAACTAAATTTGAACGCGACTATTCAACACCTAAGATACGTGTAATATTTTATTTGTTTAAAAAAAACCCAAAAACCAACAACAAACAACAACAAAAAAAACAAAAGCAAAAAAAAAACAAAAAACACACAGATATCTTATGACTATCGGTATACCATACTCTGCAGAGAGGAAGCCTTGATGGTGCCTTTGTTTCAATGATTCTCGCACATTAAATCCCTATTGTTAATTCATGGTTAATGAAAACTGAATCAATAGTTTATAAGATAAGAAATTGCAGTTTTGCTAATTTATCATGGGTGAAAATACTTTAAGATGTTTTGTGAGTGAGTCCAAAAAACAAATACAATCAAAATCTGAATTTGAATGATTTTATTTATCCGAATATCCGCTAACTCTAGGCTAGTTTTAAATTAGATCTAAATAAAAATCTAGACCCAAACTGTAAAAAACACAATAATGGGTGGGTGGGTGAAATTCGAGGGGTGAGTGGGTAGGACTCGCTTACATAGGAGTATGTCAATCTGTGGAGGGAGAGAGGGGGGAGAGAGAGAGAGAGAGAGAGAGAGAGAGAGAGAGAGAGAGAGAGAAAAAAAAGAGAGAGAGAGAGATAGACAGACAGAGAGACAGAGCAAGCGAGTGTGAGAGACATAGATAGAGTTTCAATTGCTTAACATATCAGGTTTAGGTGCTTGTGTATGTTTGTCCCCACCCCCCTTCCCTATCCGCATTGTACCCATGTTCAAATAAACTCTCTGATCTAAGTAGAAAAATATTCTGTAGGCCTACTCATTAAAGGCTTGCTAAGAACTTCAGACACACACACACACAATTATACACACATATCATGTTTTAATGTTCGTTTTATCCTAGCTTGTAATAGAAAGCGATTGAGTTTCTTAATAATCATTTAATTTTTTTAAATGCTGGTTGCTGTTTTTTTTCTGACGGACTTCACTCTTACAAAGTTACAATCAGTATTGTCTTTAACTGGTATAAAACAAAAGCTGCTGGAACAGTATCATGTTGTAATGTTTCTTTTTATGCTAGGCTCTGATAGAAAGCGATTGGGTTTCTTCAATCATCATGTAATTTTTTTATGATGGTTGTTTTATTTTTCTTACGGACGTCACTCTTACAAAGTTACAATCAGTATTGTCTTAAACTGGTATAAAACAAAAGCCGTTGGAACAGTATCATGTTTTAATTTTCGTTTATATGCTAGCATCTAATAGAAAGCGACTGGATTTCTTCAATCATCATGTAATTTTTTTTAATGGTGGTTGTTTTATTTTTCTAACGGACGTAACAGTTACAAAGTATTTATTGTACTACATATATTTTTTTTTAATAGAGATAGATTTGACCATGAAAGAAGCTTATAATGTCTCAAGGCACAAAGAGATACTTGTGGTACCAATCATAAAAGTAAAGGGCATATATTTTGCATTTCTTACAAAAGGGTATATAATTTTATCTAAAGGACTTCACTCTTACAAAGTATACTGGTCATATTACCATAAATATGAATTTGAAAAAAAAAAGAGAATGAGTGATTTAGAGTACTTTTAGGCTAACTAGAAACAGCATCAAAGCTCATTATAAGGTTATTCAAAATGAGAAAGTTATTAAATAAAACACTTTATAAAGGTTACACCCGTTTGTTCTGGACCTTCCCCCTTGCAGCCCACTTAGTGTAAAAATCTATCATTAATTTATCTTCTAACTTTGATTTTCTATACTTTCAATACATTAACTATACAGGAAATCCCACATTTAAGGATTTTAGTTAATTTTAAAATTCAGGTTTTTTGGTAGGTTTCAGGCACCAATTTTTAGGAATTGCTCATTATATTTCAGATACTTCTTAAAATTAAAAAAGGATATAGATAATTTTTGCTCATTCCATGTCCTGAATATTTGAACATCCTAAAATAAAAAAAAAATAACATTCTCCGCTATGGTTTTCACAACGAATCGTAGTCGGAGCAAACTACAAATGAAACCATTGTGTCGTTTGAACCTTACCTTGGTGAAGCAAGGATTAGTGAACAGTTAACTTCATTACGGTGTCGCAACGAAAAATTAATAGTGACGAGTTACCAGATTTGGAAGTTAACGCTAAAGGTACGAACGAATTAAAGGCACTGTGTTTAACAGAATATAATAAACAACACCCTTAAGTTAACGCTAAAGGTACGAACGAATTAAAGGCACTGTGTTTAACAGAATATAATAAACAACACCCTTAAAATACAAACAAAAAAAGTAACCCCCCATCTCAAGCTAAAATTGTGCAGCTGCGTGGTACGATTAGGCCTAACTGTGCCTGAAATTTAAATGTTATTTTTGCACTGTTCTTTCTTCCTTTCGTGTGTCTGTCGTTGCTTTTGCGTTGCTTTGTTTTATGTGGGTTTTATCTTTAAGGGAGAGGGGGATATTTTATGGTGGGGGTTCTTCTGACCCTTTCGCCAAGGAGTACTTTTAGACCTACAATATAAATTCTGAAAGTGCTACATGTATTTTGTAAGTTTAATACGTTCAGTGTCCACGGTGGATCCTAAAGCGGAGAAAGGACCACAGCTAAAATGTCCAACACGAGTTAAAAACATAAAGTCTACCGGGTAGTTTCAGAACTTTGACCATGAGTCTGTAACTATATGAAATCGTACGCCTCCTTAAAAAAAAACAACAAAGCAAAACAAAACACGCTGGTAAGAAAAAATACTCTTTTGTGAATGTTAAGTCCCTTTTGTTTCTACATCTCTCGCAGCACATTTGTAAACAGCTCCTGGTACTCTAACGAATAGCAATAATAAAACAAGGAAAAAAACAAAAAACATCGGGGATTAAGAAATTAATGTTTGTAAACGCACTGTCTTAAGGCGGGTTTTGGGGCAGATTTTAAGGCCAGGAGCGGATTCTTATACTGGTAAACTTAGAATGAAGAGGGGCAATATTTGTTCTAGAAAATATTATTAGAACCGGTTCTCAACTTCTCAGACGGAATGGGCTCTTAAGCAGGTTTCTTCGGCGAAGACCACTGCACATTAGGGAACGACTATACCAACTCATGCATCCATTCCAGCCAGACACAGACAATATGCAGCTATCTATTTTTTAGCGGCCTTTCGTTCCTCAAGATACACCGTATGCCGCACGGTGGATAACAGCTTCCGATGCCGGGCCGACATTTTTGCCACCGGGAGACAAAATTTGGGGTAATAGACACTTTCAATATTTCTTCACCATAATGCCAAATAATACATTAAGGGCATAAAAAAAAGAAAGCATAATTGTTTTGAAAAAAAAAATGTTTTAACATCCCAAAAAGCTTCTATAAATCAATACAAACACACAATAATTATTCTTTGATAATAAGGAGGATATATGTTTTCTTCATTCTTTCGTAAAAAAACAACAAGTATGTGACCATTTTTTAAAAGTTTTATAAAATTTGATAACTCGATATGAAAACTCAAACAGCTGCTGGTAAGAATGAGAAATAATAACAAAAGTAGATAACTCTGTGGATTTTACTCAAACCTTTGAAGAAATTAAATTTTCTGATTACAGCAATTTTTATAAGTAATTTAGAAGAAGAGGAAGAAGAAGGTATATATCCATATATAGAAAGGTCTTTGAATCAATGCAAACACCAAACATACCTGAAATCTACCAAGATTTAGATCTAGATCTAGATCTAGGGACCAAAAATTATAGTACGCTGAATGAAGTTATGAACAGATAGATCAATAGATGAGAAAAACCGTCTATATCTGTAGGCCTACATCTTCTAGAATCTAGATCCAAACAGATCTAGAATCTATGTAGATTCTAGTGTATCTGTCTCAATTTTGCTGCATGCACCATGAAGGCCTAACCACTAGATCGTATTTCCCTACAAATAATTTTTCAGACAGAAATGCTGTATATCGCAATATTTTTTTCGAAGTGGGTGCTTGCTGCGCAATTCGTTGTGGGGAAGTTTGGCTTTCTCAACACACAGAAAAAGTTATGACGTCAGAACAGACCTTCTTGGTTGTTTCATTAGCTCTGAGTCACCCACTGCAATGCACTGAATGCACAGTGACAGTCTGAGACCCAGTGAGAGGGCACTTTGACTTCGAGCAGTCACCATGTCGTCCCTTGAAGTGAACCAAATTTTTACTACGGTAGTCGGATATTGCTCGCAAACCTTTCACCCATTTGTTAAATGCAAGACACGCAGCGCAGCAACCAAAAATGGGAAACTACGTAGTGGAGAAGTTCTGTTTTCTGAACGCGAACTGCGTAGTGTCTATCAATAGTCTATTTTTTAATTTCACACTGTATCTATTTATAACCTTTCTTGAGACCTAGGAAATGATTCAAGTTTAGTTTCGCTTTCTTCACCAACTCTACTAAATACTAATAGGCCTAATCATTTTATTGGAACAAAAACACAAATAGTGCACATAAATCTAGCAATCTACTGTTTTGTGTTTATAGTGATCTTACATAGATCTAGATCTAGTGAAATCTTGAAACGGAAATTGGCTGCAAGGCTATAAAACACTCTTTTAGTCTAGGCTGCAGTATTTTTTTGTCAGAATTTAGCTAAGCACTCGATACAATTTATATAAACCCTATATATTTCTATCCAAATTATAATCAACAGAAATGCTGGGAATTGCAATAATTTTATTTTAGACTGTATTTATAAATCTTTCTTAAAACCTACACCAGGAGAGAGTTTTGCTTTCTTCAGCGGTCCGCTCAAAAAATAGTTTTATTGGAACAAAATCACTTAGGATCTACTTATATTGGACAAAAGCACTAAATTTATAGTAAAAAATGTGTAACATAGCAATATCCTACACTATGATTTATATATTCGCAACTTTTTGCATTTTTTGTTAATTTTGGTACTTTTTACAACTTTCCACTTTTTAAACTTTTATGTAACCTGAGCAACTTTTATGAAAAATACACTAATTTCTGAAGTGTATTTTCACATGTATAGGCAGACAAAAAGACACCCAGACAGTTATATAGAAAGTTTTTGGAAAACATGTTGTAACTGTATATTAAATTATATGAGCCTTTCAGTCTTAAAGAAAAATTCTTTTGAAAAGGTATCAGATCATTCAAATTGATTCTTTAAAAGGACCAGTTTTACAGTCTACTCTTATTAATCTTGCTAGAAAAAATGAAAACATTCATAGTATTGGACATTGGCTTTAAAGAAAGGCATCAATCAAATAAAAAAGGGAATAGGAATTGAGAAAGACACGATTGAAGAAGTTATAATTATTATTTTGATATTCGAGTGTATCACAGCACAAATGTATTAATTTTAGTCAGTGAAAGTACATTAACAATTGTAAAATTGTTGACTTTGCATTGGCCTTTTTTGTTATAATTAATTCTTAAACAAGTAAAAAGGCTAATATTATGCTGCAGCTCTTCACAACTTTTGGCTGCAACTTTTTGCAACTTTTACCATTTTTGGCTGCAAGTTTTGCCACTTTTAATCACAACTTTTTTGGGGGACAGATTATGTAAACTCTTAAGTGACAAAAGCATTTAGTCACCATCAGCAAAATGTAAAGTGATTTAAATCAAATAATGAATTGTTTTTCTATTGATATTTCACCATTGTATCATTGATTCTAACTAGCTATGGTGACAAGACTTTCCTGATTCAATCTACAGTTCAGCGCCAAGTACCTGCCATTGGACTGATGTGCTCTTTCTCTTCTTTGTGCTTGTTTTACAAATATGGCGTCTGCATCTGATAATCCTGCAGTCCAATCCATTGAGCAGCGAATTGAGTCTTTGGTGGATTCCATCTTTGTAAGCTCTTAAATTAAACCTTCTGTGTTATAGAACTCAATATTTTTGCTTTTTTTTTGTTTTTAATTGAATTTAAATATTAAAATAATACATAAAACTGCAATCCTATGGTGTGTTTTTCTCATTGCCATGACAGTTTGCAGTGATGTGCCAAATCATAAATGTATAGATTTTCAGTACAGGTGTAGTACAAGTGTTTCTAGTCTTTTTTATGTCTTATGATTCAATTCTTCAAAGCTTTACGAGAAAAAATTCAGTAAAATTATATCGATCCAGATGGCATTTTGTATTATGTTTTTGCAATTGTCTTGAATTCTTCTTGTACCGGCTCGTAGTAGCATCACAAGAATATTTAACCTATTGATCCTTGCTTGTGTGATTGACTGATACTTTTTCTTGCACATTGATGTATAATTTTTATTTTTGATTTAGCAAGTGTCAAATAGTTGATAAATTATAACAAGAAATTTTTCCTTGATAATTTTTTAAAATTTAACATGTCTCTACTTTTTTTTCTTTTTAAAGGACAAAAGTATTATTGGAGCCTCCTTCTGCACAATCTCAGCTCGGAATCCAAACTCAACATTGCATGAAAAATGTGTTGCTGCTGTGAAAGAATTTTGGAGCACCTTATCAACTGTAAAATGTTTTTTTTTCTTCCTTTTTTCTTTCTTTCTTTTTATTTTTAATACAAATAACCTTTTATTCTCTGTTCATCTTATTTTCAAGACTTTTAAAAACAGTTTTAATGATTTTTATATCAAAGCTCAATTTTTTAAATTTTTAAACTGATTTGTATGTTCATATTGTGGTGATATAAATGTGTGTTTACGGACCAGAATCAGGTACATTTTGGTTTGGAAAGTGAATTTTAAAACTTGATCAGATTCATTTTGGGGTTGGGGGTGTTTTGATTCAAAAACACTTTATGTAACATGAATGAAACATTTGAAAAATAAAACCCATATATATACTTAAAAAAGACACTTGTTTGTCAAATCATCAACAATTATACCAGAGACTATAGATTTAGTGAGGCCTTTCACAAATAGAGCTCACAGTGCTATTGATACAGGAAGCTAGAGTGACGCATGCTCACTCTTTTTCTTTTTGAAATTAAGACTGTTGACAAAACTCCAGATAAAGTTTTTATTAAGGGTTAATTATCACAAGCCCCATTCGCATTATTCTCCCCTTGAAACCTCATTTCACACTTTCTGATTATACCAAACTTTTTAATATACATGTATTATAACCCTATTTTTGAATATATATTTATTTTTTTAAATTGTGAATTCTGAAACAGTGACAATTTTCTATTCTCCCCCCCCCCCCCCCTCTTTTTTTTTTTTTCTCCCCCCCCCCCCCCCCCTTTTTTTTTTTCTCCTTAGATCAATATGAATTATATTTTAAGTTGTTTCATACACTATGTTTTCTTAGTATTTGTAACTTAACTATTTGACTTTTTGATAAATACTTTGTCCAAGATTAAAAAAAACAACCCCTGAGTGATATATGGTTCTTTTTACAGAGAATCCAATTTTATAACCTTTTTAAAAAATATTTTCTCCCAGGAACAGAAAGACACGCAAAACTTAGCCTTGCGACTTCTGGTTAAGCACATGCATAGGCAAGGAAATGAGAAGAGAGTGGATGCCCTCTGCAGTGCTTTGGAATTTCTTGTGGAAAGTTCCTCCATAGAGGCAAAGTATGGAATGACTGTCACTCACAGCTGATATTGACATGATATTTTTCTTTAGAAGTGGTATAGAGCTCAAATTTTATTTTCTCCATTTGTTATCACTTTTTTTGTACTGCAACAAAGAAGATGGTTAGAGAATTACTTCAAAGGTTTATTTATAGCACTATTTAAAAAAAAAATTATCATGTTTTGAAAACAGCAATAAAAGGGAAGAAGGTTGATTTTGATTCCTTTTCACTTTTAAAAAGTAAACTTGTCTTTTATTTGTTGTTGTGACTAATTTCAATAATGATTTTTTTATAAGCTATTTTATACTTGAGCTAAATTTATAAGAAGTTGAGATTTGTAAGATGCTCTCTTTTCCCACTAGGGCTGTTTGTGATACCCTGTTGCAGTGTGACAGGTTAGCTGTGGCAGAGGAACTACACTGGAATGCCACGTTTCAACTGGCTAAAAAAATAATAGGTGGTGTTGATTACAAGGTATGTTAAATTTTTTTTCTTTTCATTTTTGTTGTAAAACTAACACAAATTTTTGTGTTGCATTTATTATTGCCAGCCTTATTGTTAAATAGAGAAGTCATAAAATGAATATGTACATAACGATAGTCTATGAGTAATTTTTTTTAATTTTTTTTTTGTGTGATATTATTGACTTTGTATAAAAAATATAAAAGTCTCAAAAGTGTTTGAAGGAAATAACAGAAGAAGAATTTGTAATGATTATTGTTCTCACTTTGCGGCCTCCAGTTTGAATAACAGAAACTGGAAAACTAAGCATACTACCCAAGATTCTGAGCCACTACAACCCCGTTTTGAGGGAAATAAAATCATGAAATGATAAATACTTTGTTGAAGAGTAGAGAATATCGATAAAGATAGATACTAAAGAGGCAAAACTAGCCTAACCTTTGCTCATTACAGATTTTTTGTTGGATAAGTATGTATTCACTTTCAATCCAATGTATCTTTGGTTCAGTTCAAGAAGAGCTCCCCTCTCTCACCAATGGTCTTGCTAAGTGCACCATCCCTTTATCATAAATGACTTGGCTGTGAGAAATTTTCAAAATTTTTAATTGGTCTTCCCAAACAGTTTTGACACTTTCCTGCACCTGAAGTAAAATAACAATTTGCAGAAGGTGGTTTTTGCATCTAAGTGCAAATTATTTAAATCTGTTTACTTCAGATTTTCTTTTAATAAGGTTGACAAATATTATTCTTCTTAAGTTGTGCAAGGGATGTTTTGGTATTATATTAGCCTGATGAATAGGTATATGCTTTAATCAAAGTCATAAGTTTGTTTTAGTACTGAAAACACTTTCTCTGGCTATAAATGATAAGGCTTAATAGATACCAAGTCATCAGCTGTGAACTTTCCATACATGTGTGTGTACTTTGGAATATAAAGTATTTAGCTTATAAGAATAACAGATAGAGTAGCCAAGTAGCAAGACATGAATTGATAGGGCTGAGGGGGGCGCAATAGCCTGGTGTAGAATATCAGCTTCCGGCGCAGGAGGTCTGTGATTTGAGCCCTGGCGATTTCGCCCCCTGTCTCGTTTGTGGCAGCACATAAAATTGTCAGACGTCAGTCTTGGGGCTCGACTAGAACATAGCCCATATAGTGCTGACGTTGGACGTTAAACCACTTTCACTCAACTCTTTCTTTGGCGGAAGGTAAATTACCCAAACACTACTTCCACAACTAGCTTTTTGGTCAGCTGTAGCATAAGTCTAGTCTTGACTAAGCAAGTGAGTTAATAAAAAAATCAGAGGCGTATATTATGTTTGTAGAATGAATGCTTTTCATATGAGTGTAAAATATTTTTACAGAACTGTTGATATAGGGTTTGTCAGATAATTTCTAATCATAGTTATCCAATATCCCAAGGAGGATTAACATTTATTTACAAGTGTGTTTGTACTCTATCCGAGTTAAATATTGCCCTAAAGTTTTGAGCTGATTGTTTTTTTTTTATTGTTGCACCATCAACCTCTAATTTGTTTGTGTTCAATCTGATAGACCATATCTAATTTATAATCTATTTAGTGAGTTGAAAGCTTTTATGTATTTTGATTCCATTTAATCTCTTGGTTCTATGATAAAAAAAACAACTTTTATGTGTGACAATCTATTTGGCCTTTTTTTCTAGGGTGTGAGAGATCTTCTAAAAGTTGTGCTTGACAAAAGCCAGTTACTGAATGGTTCAAGCAATGTGGCCTGTATGCCCTTGTATCAAGTTGTTCTTAAGGTAGGGCTTTGGAAACCTAGTTGCTTAATCAATTTATGTTCATAAAAAATTGATACAAAGAAAAAAAAGACACACTCACACACACAAACAAGAAAAAATCAACAAACAAGATAATATTTGCAAAATATTTGATACTGTTAATATTGGCATGAAACTTTCCCCCGTTCCCCCTTCTTATTAACTAGAAAATAACATGTAGATGACTGGTTTTTATGAGCACAAATATGCCATAATTTTGTTAAATTAAAAAAACTTTTTTTTTTTCATACAATATATTATAAAAGTAAGATAATGTTCAAACAAAATGTTATCCTCTCCTTAGCTGGTCAAGCACATCATCAACAGAAACTCATGCCTCATGCCTGCCTATCTAGCCATCTATGAAATATCAAAGTTTGAGTCTGACAAAAACCAGATGTGGCCACACTGGGTAAGCTTCCAAATTTATCATAAAAAAGAAAAAAAAGATAAAATATCTCTCAAACTACAGTTATGTCTCATTTTGGTTGTTCCTCATAGCCCAGCCTTAGGTTTTATCATCCCTGAACAAGGATCCAAATATAACCTTATTGTAAAGATTTGTACAATATTACTTATATCATTTCATACATATATGTATACATCAGAGTGTATGTATTCATTAAAGAAGGTAAAACAAAATTCTTCAAATGGATTAAAATAGAATCATACCTAATGTGCCTTCCTTGGGATTGGTTTATGGGAAATTTTTTTAAATATTATATGTTTGTAAACTTTGGAAATGATTTTATTATTTATATTGCCAGCCTCTTGGAAAAGTGCTTTCTGATTTTGTGGATGGCTTCAGAAACTGTGCTCAGATGGTATCCATATCAGGTTAGTTATTTGAATGGGTTGACACTTTGAGCAATTGGAGATAAAGAAAAGAAATCACATGGAAATGGTTTATGTCTAAATTACTCTTAATTTCTCATAACTAAAATAAAACTCATTGTTTTCACTTAAGAAGTACATAAATTGACTGGAAGTAAATACATTATAAGTACAAGCTCTGATCCGTTGATGATATTATGTTCTTTGACATTATCAGAGTTATTGTATTCAATATAAATTATATTAGGGTTTCAATGGGCTTAAATAGGCAAAAAGACAGCGATAGAGATTCTATTTTTGTATGTGCCTGTATAATGTTTTCAGGGCGCCACCAGCTGCTTCCTATTGTGGGCCACTCTATGTCAGTGAGCAACGTTTGGAGATTGAACAGAACCACCCTCAAGTTTGCCCTCAATGGACCTTTGCCATATAACAGAGTAAGTTTATCACTTGCAAGAGTTGATTATTGCACACTAGCCAAATATTAAAAGTTTATATATTCTGAAATTATTTGTAGACTTAAGTTTTCCTAATAAATTTTTTTTTTTATTATTATGATACAAATTTGAATGTCCTTAAAAAAAAAATCTACTCTTTTCATATCAAGTTCTCATCTATGAGGGTAGTTGGTATGATATGTGACCTATTTAAAAAGAAGACATGTGTCCCAACAAGAAGATACATATTTTGGTCCTTATAATTTCCTAATTTCAAATCTATTAAATGTATATGTCTATATAAATGAAACAAAAATAGAATTACCACCCTTCCCGCTTTTTCATTTCTTTTTTTTTTATCCTAGGAATTGCAAGAGCCCCAAACAAAGCTTTTATGCTATGTTTTGGAACAGCCATACTCAAGGGAGCTTGTATGCAATATGTTGGAGTTGAACATTCAGGTGGATGATTACCAAATTGATTTAAAAAGACTATTGCTAGTGATTTTCACATTTCATATACACAAACTTGTGCTTTTTCTTCCTTAGAGTTTGAGGAATAAGAATAAATTTGTAAAATAGTAAGTAAAGGCTTTGAATGTTTTGTTTTTTGTGAATGAATTTTTCGGAAATTCTGCCAAAGATTATTGGTTTTATTCATTAGTTTGTCAAGCTATGTGTCTTTTATTTAGATAAAGATCTAAGTAGATGCAGATCATGATCTCTTTCTTCTTTTTTGATTCCTGAGAAGCAACTGTCAGTCTTTCATGTTTTTTAAATCTACAACTATCTCCTTTAAAGAATGGATTGATCTTAGTGCTCTAGCTCATAATATAGAAAGACTTGCACTACTCCCTGCAGACATTGTTTGATCTAGCTCGTCCTACTTTCTCATTACGAGGGAACCTGTGCTGTCAAGATGGAAGAGCATCTGGTTACCAGCAAATATTTAAAGAAATTTTTTTCTTTAAATGGATGAACTTTGAGTTGAATTGAGACTACATCCTCCTATGAGCCTTCCTTACACATCCACCATCCCCTGTTACTTCGTCTTTCCTGCCATGAAACCCAATTTTTCCAAAATTCATTTGAAGCAGATATGGCTGTAGCCGTATTGAATTTTGAAATTGTAAAAAAAAATCTAAAGCATAAAAAATAAGACCTTTCTTTTTATGCTCACACAAAGGCATCTAAAATTGTTAGAATGTGTGTACCAATAGTGCGTATAGCTGTGTATTGCATAATCTATTTTTGACAAAAATTAAAACTGTTAATTTTCTTTTGATACTAGGCCAAGCAGCTGTGTGAGGTGTTGGAGGAGCAGCTGGTAGACCTTCTTGTCTTGGCTTTGGACAGATTTGAGAGAGACACTACAGCCCATTCAGATTCACAGCTCCAGTGGCAGCACTTGTCCTCTCAGCTCATTTACTTTGTCCTGTTTCAGTTTGCCAGCTTCTCTCACATTGTGCACTCTCTTTACAAAAAGGTTATATTTTTTCTTATATTTTATTTACTGATTTATTTAAAATGGGTATAAACTCTGAAAATTCAGTTTAAAAAAGGGGAAAGAAAGATCTGATCGAAAGAGATGCTTTGTATGAATGTTTTTTACTAGTTTTTACTATTTATTATGAGATTCACAGCTATAATTCCTTGCTCAAAGGTAAAGGTGAGGATGACAAAACATCTCTAATTTTAAACTTTGCAAAATTAGTTGTCCTCTCTTATAAAGCATGCATTGTAAGATATATTTCCCAAAAAAGTGTGAAAAAGGTATTCAGCCTTTCATTTTTTTTAGATTTAAAGATAAATAGTTTATACGATTAATACAATTAAGATGCATAAGATCAGAGTTTCAGCTATAAAACCTTTCTCTTTGATATATTAAAATTCTTTTTTTTTTAGTTGAAAGGCAAGAGCCTGAAGAAGGGTCGTCACCATTTGATGTGGGTCCTATTGCAATTCATCTCAGGAAGCATACAAAAGAACCCCGTGAGTACTGTTTAAAACCTGGGGGTAAAACTGGGTTGTTCTCGGGGTTATCTGATTATAAACTGAAAAATCCAACAGATTTAAAAACAATGCAGCTAGACTTGTCAAATTGGTGACAAAAAAAAAAAAAAAAAGAACACATCACACACTCACTTACAGATTTTCATTGACTTCCAGTCAACTCTTGGGTAAATTATAAGTTAGCTTCTATTCTCTTTCACTGCCAATATGTGTCCAACTTTCCAGAATTTCTGAAAGATTTAGTTATACCCTACACACCATCTTGAGCCTTATGCTCAGCTGGCGAGGACCTCCTAGGGAAACCAAGACATAACTTTAAAAACCTTTTTTCCAAAGCTCAAACCTTTGGAATTACCTCCCTGATGAAATGAAGAGGGTTAATACATTAACACTCCTCAAATCTTAACTAAAAACCCATCTTTTTAAAGTCTCATTTTTAAATAAAATTGTATCGAATTGATTTCCATTTTATAACATTACAACTTAGTTGGCTATTAGTTTTAACACAACCAATGTTCATTCTTTTCTAACTATTTTTTTAATACAAGCATTAGTACTTAGTCTTTAAATCAGTTCTGATCCTTTGTGATAGATCAATAGTAATGTGTAATAAGATCAATGTGTTTAAAATATCCTTGTACCTAAAATTTTAATAACATGTGTTTATAATTATAACAATTATTTGTATACAACTTTGACACCCTTTTATAATGTGTCTTTGTAATTTTTCGGTAAATGATTTATGTGTGTAAAATGCTTCTTCATGACTATATCTGTATTGAACACTTTAGTGATTGTTCTCAAAATGTTGTAAAGCGCTTCTCGCTCTGAGCTTTGTGAAGGGAAAGCGCTCAAGAAATAAACATTATGATTATTATATTATTATTATTATTATTATTATTATTGTTATTATTAATCATTATTGTTCACCTGTTTCAAAAGAATTGTGTAAAATTAATGGTATGAAAATTGAAGTTTTGCCAAAACAAAAATGTAAAAAAATCTGTTTAAATGTGTGACTTTAAATTGTTGTTTCTTTCAGATTGATGATTTCCTGCCTGTGATGAAGCTTTACGACTTGCTCTATGATGATAAAGAGCCTATTCCTGTGCCAGACATCAACAGTCCACAGTCAACACATGTGATGGCAGCCACTTGTATCTGGATTCACCTCAACAAGAAGGCAGGAGCCACCACCAAGCTCAGGCCTATTCCTGTTTCTCTACGGGAACATCTGGAGTAAGAGATAGCACAATCTCTCCTTGAGTTAATTCCAAATTCAGATTATATGTGCATGGAATGATGAAATGGAAAACAGTGCTACCAAACCATGTGCTTTTTGGTATTTTTGTAAGCTTCTCTTGTTGAAAACCAAATATACACCATGGCTTTTGCAGATTACTGTGCAGTTAAGTGAATTAAAGTAAGAAGGATTTTTCATTTCAGACAGGTGCACTTCCCACATGATTTAAAGTTTACAGGTCCATTTTATAGATACACTGTGTCACGGTATAGATACATCTTATACACTGTGTCAAGGTATAGATAAATCTTTAGGGAAGAGAAACACAATTCTCTTTTATTTACGTCCTTAAAAAAGTACCCTTTAATTAAATAAAAAAATTATTCACACATGTCATTATCAGAGGTTTTGGAACATTGGATAACTTTGTCGCCTGATGCAATGACTTCTAGAACTAAGCAAGAAAGGTTAAGTTGAGTTTTTGTAGTGAAATGTGCTTATCTCCTTTACAATTATTGTTTATTTTATTTCCAGATTTTTGAAACAAAACTTGAAGTCTTTCACACTCCAGGGTTATCGGGTAGCGCTCATGTGTAATGCTTGTAAGTAATTTTACATTGTATTTTTAATGTCATCTTGATATGCAACACTGAAATATGAGAGACTCGTGTGATTTATTCATTGTAAAAAAATAAAAAAAACAAATCTCAGGCAATATTTATTATCCACTTCTTCAGTTCAAGTCTCAGAAGACTATACTTAAAAAAATAATTGAAGTATCCTCTAGAATATACCTTACTATCATTGGACAAGCAATACAGATTTTAAAACCCCACTGTAATATTTTCTTTAATCTTTTAAATAATAATTTAAAAAAAGAGGATTAGTTGTAAATCTTATGTTGTTTGTTTTGAGAATTCAAGTGATAGCATTGAAGAAAGTTGTGTTGTATAGAATGTCTTTCAGATGTAAATTATTTTGACAAATTTTTGTTGTCCTAGTTTTTCTGTTTGCTTTCATTTCATAAAATTTTTAATGTGTGTAAGATTCCTTGAAAAAATTCGTCTACTCTTGCATTTTTAATTTTAGTAAATAAAGATAGTATATAACAACAAATATTCTATTTTGCTTCTTTTAGATAGTACAGATACAGACAATTTTAGCCGCCCCATGGGATTTCTGGTGGAAACAATCTATGGCAACAACAAAACTACAATTTTGCTGCCAGGAAATGTTGTAGCCTCAGCCCCAACAACTCCTCTGCAGATGAACTTTTTGGATTCTCTTACAGTGCATGCCAAGATGAGGTTTGCTATGTCCTTTGTTGTTTTGTCTATCTTTTTTTACCTCAGCATTTAATTTTGAAGTCTTTTACTTTTGAACAAAAGATCTATTCTAATTTTTTTAGGGATTCTTTTAATTTTAGGAAAATTTCACGATATTTTGAAAGAATCAAAATGAGCACTTTAATTTTTATCCTTTGTTAGTAATATCATTCAAGTTTAGATTGTTTATAAATGTGGAACAATTTGTAAACTAGCAAGATCAACTTGTAAACGAGCAAGTGGTCAAATAGCATTTATATTGAAAACCAACGTACATTGGCAATCTCCAGACCTAGCTGATTGTGTATAGTATCAAATTTAAGTATCTTTTTAAAAAAATGTTAAAAAATGATGTTCTAAAACCATGCAGGCCATGCATTTAGGGAAATATTTGAGCTTTTTACGCCATGCCCATAATGCCACTAGTGGAGTATGCTCTTCTCTGGCATGTTATATTTTTTTATATATTATTTTGTAAAGAAATTTACATTTTCAAAAGAAAAAGTTCAATGATAAGTACTCAGATAAAAGTCACTCAATATTCTTTCTCCTCTAGTCTTATTCACAGCATTGTGACAAAGGTTATTAAATTGGCCAAATCTAAAGCTGGTGCTGCACTTGCGCCATCTCTGGTGGAGACATACAGTCGTCTTCTTGTGTACATGGAGATTGAGAGTTTAGGCATCAAGGGCTTTATCAGTGAGTGTTAAGCATTAAATGGTCTGAGCCTTAATTGCTTTTTGTTGTGACATAAACCTGCTGAGACAAACTAAGGTTAATTTGAGTTTTAATTTGTTTGCTTTTTTTCTCTAAATGTTATGAACTTTTCTAGTTGAAAACGTTTCAGAAATCTTTGAAATTGACATTGCTTTCATTGTTTATGACTTTTTAAATACATACAGTTATTATCGCTTTCTTAATTTATTACTTGCTCAAGATATTCTCTGTCAGTGCAGACTGATCGTAAATCAAAGAATTTATATTTAATTCTGCCTTGGATGATAAAGACAAAAAAAAAAATGATAATGAAAGAGAAATCCCATTTTTTCCCTCTTAGACCAACTTCTGCCTACAGTGGTTGACAGCCAGGCACTAGGTATTCTCCATGCTCTGCTGGAGATGTTCTCCTACCGCCTGCACCATACACAAATCAACTACCGCATCCAGTTGCTGGCAAGTCTGCACCAGATGTCCAACACACAGCTCATCAGCCAGAACCAGCTCTACATGTGGTCAGTGTGGCATCACAATCTCTCTCTCTCTCTCTCTCTCTCTCTCTCTCTCTCTCTCTCTCTCTCTCTCTCTCTCTCTCTCTCTCTCTCTCTCTCTCTCTCTCTCTCTCTCTCTCTCTCTCTCTCTCTCTCTCTCTCTCTCTCTCTCTCTCTCTCTCTCTCTCTCTCTCTCTCTCTCTATCTATCTATCTATCTATCTATCTATCTATCTATCTATCTATCTCTGCGTGCGTGCAACTAAAGAAAGATAAAATTAATGAGAGGTTTTTACAAGATACAAAAATTAAATATTATGAATGATGCTTTCCAAAACTGCGTCCAAAGGTTCTCTAAATGGGAAGATTCATTTTATTCAATTATCAGAGAGCCATAAGTCTTAAAATAGTTAAACTTACCTGTATGAGAACTTTTCAATTTAATGTTTTTATTAGTTTAAACTATTATTGGTCATCTATAAAGTCCATCTTTAAGTTTCATGATATTTTTCTGTGTTCCTTTACATATTAAAAAAAAGTCGTGCTTTTTGTCCAAATTAATTTTACCCTGCAAAAGTATTAGAACAATGCACAATCAATAACAAAATAAATGTAAAATGATGTGTATCTTATTGTGGTGGTTGGAATGTTGCTAATGAGCCAAATGAATAATTAGCATGTTAGAACTCTGGTGATTTTGGTTTATAAAAGAAACCATCACATCTACTCTGTTATCACGAAAGGTTGTAATTTCTCCTCTATTTTAGTGTGGAGAGTACCATCCTGAAGCTGATAATTGGTCTAGGCAGCTCAGAGGTGCAGCCCCAGCTCTCCAGAATCTCCAGCGAAGCCAAGGGCGGGGCCTCTTTTCTAGTCAGTGACTCTGAAGAACTGAACAGGGCATTAGTGCTTACAATTGCCAGGGCTATGCATGTAACAGGTAGGTATCCTGTGGCGTACCCTGAAGAATTGTCAATCTCTTGTAGTTGCCTATATGCTTTTGTAACGCATAGTGCGCCTGTTAAAATCATTCAAAAAAAGGAAAAATGGACGATTACATACAAATTAGACAACAACAAAAACAGCAAAAAACTGTAAAAAGTTTCTTATGAGCTTCTTTAAATGAATTAAATTTATTGACAACTGTAAAGTTTCCTATTAAAAAAAAATGAATTAAAAAAGTAATCTTTTAAAAACACACCCTATTTCATATCATTGGCTTGCAATGTATTGCAGTGTACTGTCTTTTAAAAAAAAATACACCATGCTCAAATTTTTCATTTGAAGATCTTTTTTGGTTTTCATTTATTTATTTTTCTTGCAGCTGTTGACAATATGTCAAGTGTATGGTGTGATGACATTCTTAACATCATAATGCAGAAGACACCTCTGAGTTGGTCCACTAATACACTGCAGTGTTTCCCTCAGGTAAGATTATTTCAGCAAGGATTAATGATTTGTTTGGTGACGCCACAAAATGAGATAATCCAATTTTTCTACTGGGGATCAAAATTAGCGAAAACCTGTTTTTTTTCAAAATATGAAAGTAACGCATATATACCACTCCTAAAACAAAAGAGGAACATCAAATTCGCTCTTTAAATGGTGCTTTGGAAGCGTTTTAGTTTGTCAGTTATGTTTATTACGCTAACCTTAAACCTAGATATACAAAAATGACCCGATTTTTTATGACTTTATCCCAGCCATTCATTCCCGGTAACGCCTATGTATTTGTTATGTTTACAAACATCTTTTTATACACTGGTTCGTTGAATTTAAGTATCTGGAGTATTCTTAGCCAATAAAAATCGTTCTTTTCAATACCATCTGGTTTGACAACGAGAGTTTCGCTTATCTACTAGGAAAAAGATTTAGAAATCTGTCCATGATATAAAATGATGAAAAATTCAAGTGACTTGTCAAAATACCCTTGTGGTACCTGTGACAATACTGTTACCTGGGATAAAAAAGATATCGCTTGCAAAAGCTGTGGTGTGTGGTATCACGCTGATTGCCAAATTGTACCCTGAAACATGTATTACAATGATCTGAACTATAGTGATATGCCATGGAGATGTATCATTTCTGGAATTATAAATTTTTAAGTTAAGAAATATTCTCACATGATGTGATGTTGTAAAGAAAATGAAGTAAAGTTTAAAATCTTATTTCAGAGTTTGGCAGAATATTTCCAGAAGAACAGCGTAAACAACAGAGATTCAATGCTGCAGCTACGTTCATCTGTAGAAATGGAGTACAAAAAATGGAGAAGTAAGTTCTGACTGTGACTTTCTGAATTTGTTTACGTCCAGATGAACCTAATTTCAAAGCTTTTTTTTATTTTCAATCAAGTTTAACTTTTTTAAAATGGTGAAAGCAGCAGCAACAACAGCAACAAGAACAACTAGAAAAATACAAAAATAAAACCAAAAACAATATTAATATTATTATTAGTATTACTATTATTATTATTTATTATTATTATTATTATTATTATTATTAAACAATGAAAATAATAATGAAATTGATGATAGTAATACCAAATACAGCTGTTTTTGTAAAAAAAAAAATCCTGATTTATTTATCTTATCACCATCAGGCATGGGAGGGAATGAAAGCGGAATCATTGCTCACTTTTCTATGCAGAACAACCCTCCATTGTTTTTGTGGTAAGTGAAGATTTATTTTACATATTGACTGTTTTCCATTTTTGATCTATTAACTCAAGCAAAATTAAAAGTGCAAATGTTCTTAGTGAATAACCCCAGCCCTGTAAATTTCTAATAATATCTTCTTTTGTGATGAAAGTTAATTTTTATTACTTTCTTACTTGAATTTTTTTTTCTTTTCCATCATATCATACCAGTATCATTTGGAAGAACATCCAAGATGAAAACAGAGTACCTTCAACAGCTTTTAAGTAAGTTACAAATTTTTATGAAGCTAAAGCCATATGGCCAATTTCAATATCTGCCTCTTTCATAAACAAAACATAATTTTAACATGAATGAAATAAAACGTTTTTGGACACAGTGAACTTTTCCTTTGATTTTCTTTTTAAAATGGTAGTATAGTATTTGATGTGTTAACTTACTGATTGTTAGGCAAATGGATGCTTATACAATTAATTACATTCAAAATAATAATTCTTCCCCCTTTCTTTATTTTTCTTTTATAATATTTATATTTTATAATAAATGATTTCCATGTAAAATGTCTGTTTCTATGGTATAATAATTATTTAGGAGTTGTGTCCTTCCTGAGAGTATACCATTTATTCATCTTTCAGCAAGACTTGTTTGATATCCATGATCCAGTCTCTCTTTGTCAAACAGTTTCGTTCAAAATCAATCACTCCAATTTCAATGGCTGTCTCTCTCATTAACTCTCCATCTTATTTTTCCCTATTTCCCCCTTTTTTAGTATTTATATTTTTCCGTTTTCTTGAACTGTTCTTAACCCCTTTTCTATGTTTTTATTATGTTCCTTTTTTCTATTATTCATTAACCAATTGCAAAAAGGTATATAATTATATAATATATTTGCTTTCCTTTTATTGATCTATAAGAAAATCTTTTGTTTGCATTTGATGAATTTTTAAAGTGGAGAGCTAACTTTTATTGCCTTGTTTTATTTTTAACTATTCTTGAGCAATGCTGTTTATTTTTCGATATGCCTCAAAACTGATATCTATTCTGATTTCAATAGAGTTTTGGACAGACTTGGACCCCGAGCCTTGACTGCTCATCTTCGGGCATTTGCTGACTACCTAGTCTTTGAGATTGCCTCCAGCCCCATGGTTCAGAACTCCACAAAGGTAAATTGTTCCTTTTTTATATAGCAATGATTTTCAATCATTTTCTTTTACAGTCTTCTGTTCCAGTCATGTTATGTTTTGAAATGGTGTTATTTTTTCTCCTTTCTTTTTACTGCAAGCTGATTGTTTTTAGTTGTTTTCTCTGCCAACAGTGTATTGATGCCTTGACAGACATGATGTGGAAATACAACATTATCACCATTGACAGGCTTGTCTTGTGTCTGGTACGTACTCTTCTTCTTTAATCATGTTTGTTTACTAAAATAATTTATTTGATCTCTTTTGATATAGAACAAAATATCATTTTTTAAAGGTAAGGTGCCTTGCTGAATCTGTATCTTATCATAACTGATTGAATACTTAGCAAAATAATATGGATAGGTGGATAGGTCATTTCAACATTTCAAGGAGATGTGTTAGCCATGACCTGTCACCATTTATATTTGGTCCCTAATTGGCTCCGGTATTAAAATAGGCTTGAGATTTTAATTTAGAGCTTGTGCAACTCTGATAATCTGTCCTGTGATCTTTTTTTTTTCCAACTGTTTTTTTTTCTCCAAGGCTTTGAGATGCTTAGAGGGAAAGGAGGCTCAAGTTCAGTTTGTTGTAATCCAGTTTTTACTCACAGCCAAATCAGATTTCAAGACACGTATCCATGATTTCTTAAGAGAGGTCAGTATGTTGTGGTGTTTTGATTTATATAAATTGAAGATGTGTTCGTTTTTTGAAACAAAGCAAAAGGGGTTATAAAATTTTTGTAACCTTTTATAACTTTCATAGTTATCAATAATTTTTTTTATTTTTAGCTTTGCTGTTGTCTTATTAGAATATTTTTTGTGATGATTACTTTTATCCTTTGCATTTCCTCTTAGAATACATCAGAACACTGGGCCCAGTCCAACTGGCATGAAATTCACATGACATTCCATAAGGTAAAAAAGCTACTGTATGCAGGAAGTTTATTGAAAAAAAGAAAATTAATAGAGACCATAGTAAGGGCTAGAGTAACAGATTTTATTAACTTGTCAAGCTGAATATGACAGGGGTTAAGTAGTGTTTGGTTTTTGAATTAGTGTGAGGATCCTAATGAAGATTGAGAACAATGAACTGAAACAGAGATGTGAAGATCTGAAACCATACAATTCACCTTCATGTAGAGATATAATATTGTAAGTTAGAACTTTTTGTATCAAACTCATTTGATTTGACATCAGGACATTATCAACATGCCATACCATCATAGTATCAGTAAAATCTTCATACCTGTTCAGGTCAAAGGTAACATGCTCTTTGAGCTCTGTTTTAAGGCTTCACAGATAGCATAAATAGTAAATTACACAAAAAAATGCATCAAGACTATATTTTTTTAATGTTTTAATTTATGAAGTGAGAAATTTATTTTCAAGAGTTTGTAAAGTGTTGCAGCAGAAAAATTATGAAAATGTTATCTCCTGTTTCAGAAATACCCTGAAAAGTTTTACTATGAGGGATCTCAGGATCTGAACAGCACCATACAGCATCAATATTTGCCTGTGTACTTTGGCAATGTGTGTCTCCGGTTTATTCCAGTGAGTGGTGTACTTTAGCAGTCTTATTAACAAGAACTTTAAATGCATTCCACACCTGATGAGCTTTTGAAGAAGTGCAAGATACTTTGGAAATTGCTGGCTCTGAAAAGAATAGCAATAGCCTTGTTAGTTTTTTTATGTGTTAAAATATAACCCATCTTAGGTGATAAATATATTCTTAATTTCATACACAATCACATCCAGGATTTCTGGACTACTTAGTAAATGAAGAAGCTTACTACTTGATGACCTTCTCCTTTTGATATCGATAAAAATGCTTCTAATTTTCCTTGCTCTCTTGAAACATAAAAAAATACTTGAAATTTAAAAAATCTAAAATATATTTGAAGTTGTATCCCTTGTCTGAGCTCCCTGGCATATTTTTTTATATAACCTAGACTGCGGACCTTTAAAAGGACAAATATAAATTGATCGTTTTGTAATTTTCTATCTGAATTCAAAGTTTCTTTCTATAAATTCTAGGTTTTGGATATTATTATCCATCGTTTTTTGGAGCTGGGACAGATGCAGAAGTCTTTGGAGATCATTCTAGAGCACATTGGTGGTCTCTATAAGTTTCATGGCAAGTTAACTCTTATATTTCTTTATACAGTTTTTTTTCTCTATATATAAAAAAAAAATTATGTGGATCACTAATTTAATAAAACATGCATTATATAAAATGAATGCCAACTAATGAATTTTCACAGATATCTATCAAAATGTATATTTTGAAAAACTATTTTTTACATAATGTGTTAATGCACAAAGTTTTGAAATGAAAACTATCTTTCATTTGATTTTAGCCTCTATATTAATGGTGCCCTTTCAAGTAAACAAACACATTTTCAAAGATTTTTATCTGACATTTTTTTAATATTTCATCAGATCATCCTATCACCTATTTGTACAACACATTGTTCTACTTTGAAAAACGGTTGATAGACAAAGATAACTTGAAACGCAAGCTGGTTAATTCAATTATTGGTGAGTATGAAAAGTCAGTTTAAATGCTTAAAAAACATTGATGTTTTGATTGTTAATAAGAATGTAGTGGAAAAGAAATATCAAGACTTGAAAAAGAACAAAATAAGATGGGATAAAACTAATTTTTAACCAGGGGTATGTGAACATACATGGCTTTTTAGTTTTAAAAAATCTTTTAATAATATTCAATAACATTGAATGGAACATTCAAATTCTTTCTTTTGAAAGGGGCAGCCCTTTATTTTTTCTAAATACTCTTGACAATTTTATTTTAAAAAGATTAAATAAATCAAGAAAAAATCTTGGTCAGCCTTGTCAATATGGTTTGTAAATCTTCCATCTGCCAGGTGCTTTCAACGACATTCGTCCTGAAAACTGGTGCTTGTCTGAAGACTACCTGCAGTATTTGAAGAGGCCTCAGGAAGAATCTGCATGGGCCCCAGACCAGGATTATTACATCAGACTCATAAGCAGGCTCAGAAAAAGTAATACCCTATGCTTTGACAGTAAAGAGGAGCAATATGAAGAGATTTAATACGGTTTATTTTCATGGTGGAAATGGAAACAATATTTTTTTTGTTTGCAACAGTTTATTTGCCAATCGAGCAATAGATTGATAATTGATATTTTTTCCACCTGATATTAAAATGAAAATACAGATAATCAAACTCATCATGAATTAAAAGATTGTTTATATTTTTTTTTGTTTGCAACAGTTTATTTGCCAATCGAGCAATAAATTGATAATTGATATTTTTTTCCACTTGATATTAAAATGAAAACACAGATAATCAAACTCATCATGAATTAAAAGATAGTTTTGAGACAAGAATGTAATATTTGGCTATTTTATCCTTTCCTTTGCAAATTTCTGCAGCCATTCTTGGAGAGCTGCCACCACCATACCCTTCAGCTGACTGGCGCTTCAATGAATTTCCTAATGCTGCGGCACATGCTCTTCATTCTATCTGTGTGGAACTGATGGCCCTGCCAGTATCAGCCCAGAAAGTGGGGGAAGCCCTCATAAATGTATCACTGAAACCGTAAGTACATTAGCTTGAAAAGAAAAGTTATTCATTAGACAGGGGTTGATATTCTTAAGGCAGCTTAGATACAGGTCCATTATTTACTGGGACACCTGCCATTGCCATCTAGTTCTAAAGCAGGAGTGTTTGACATCATATATTAGAATGTGAGTGCAGAGTGAAAATTCTCATCAACTTTTGACGTTTTAAAATAAAAAGTGATTTTATCTCGGACGAGGTTCCATGTCGTGAAGACCGAGAACTCTTTCTTCTACAGCATGCTTGAATTTAATAAAAAAAAAAAATAGAGGTGAAGCTCAAATTAATTTTATAGATTACATTGAATGTTGCTTTGCTTCTTCAGGAAATTATTCGATTTTTGTGTTTCAGATCATCCCAGTTGCCTCCAAGAAAAGACATTATGTCATGGTACAACGCTGTGGGTCTCATCCTGACTGCTCTGCCAGTAAGTTCTCATTGAGAACTCGAGATTTCAATCAACTTTTTCAGTCTTTATCTTTCAAAACATAAGCCTTTTTGGTCTGCTGATTCAAATTATATCAAGACGTTTAATTTATTTGAATTTTTACAGTAACGATCCTACTTGCTAAAAAAAACAACAAAAGTAAACAATAACCAAACTGAGTAATATTAATACTTAAAACTGCAGTGCTTGGCTTTAATTCTAAAGAATTTCATTATATTTGTTTTATTTTGATATTTTGCTTTTATTACCTGAAAGTTAAGTGTCTGGGCTATTCAAAATAAGCGAATTTGCAAAAATTACCAAATCCACAATCCAAATTTTCCAAAAAGCAACAAAAGCAGGGCAGTTGTGTTAGGAGATATGTGAAATGTACAATATTTATGCTATAGTAATCCCACAAAATAAAAAAAATGAAGAAAAAAAACAGGAAGATCTTCGGACTTCATATTTCTATAAAGTTTTGTACTTTAAATCCATTTGGGGAAATTTAGTAGTCTGAGCCATGGTACATTTCTGTGCTGTCCAGGAGTCCTACTGGAAAGTGCTGAACGAACGCATTCTTCAAGCTATCTGCTGCCCTATGCTTGAGACTCCAGACCCTCACCATAACCCGTTCAAGATCCTCAATGTGAATTTATCACACCTGCAAATGGCTCAACATGAATGCTCCACTATACTGGAGCTGTGCCATGCGGTCTGGCATCATGCTGGAATCGGGCAACTTTCTCACCTGCCTCTGTGAGTAGATATGTAAAAACTTTATATTTTCCTATGTAAGAAGAATGCCTGTTCGGAAAATTCATGTAAATACTAAGTTGACCATGTCTTTGTCAACTAAAATATTTGTTTGGGGGACTCATTATAATGTCCTCGAGATTTGAGATATCAAAACATAAAGAAATCCCAAAAACATCTTCCCAAAAAACAACAGATAGTGTCACCTTTATCTACATACTTTTTAGTGCAGTTTTATTCAGGTGAAAAATAATGTGGTTGCCAAGTTTTTTAAAACTTTAAAAAGATTTACATGAAATTGTTGAATGCTCTCTGATTCATCTAATATTATGTAAGAAAATATGACATAGGCTTTAAATAAGAGAGGTATGGCATAGCCCAGGCTGGGATCAGCATTTGAAGAGAGTGTTGGAGAACGAGAAGAAGAAGAAGAATCAGGTCTTCCTTTGAAGCCTCTTTCATTAAAAGTCACTTTTTACTTGTTACTTGTATCCGTCGCCGTGTTCGTGTTCGTCGATAGGATCTCCAGCAGACATCACAACAGCATGCCATTTGTTTCTGTCCATACTCCGCAGACTTAAGCAACCTATTCATCATCATTTTTATTTTTTATTATTATTACCATCATCATCATCATCATCATCATCATCATCATCATCATCATCAT
>RQTK01000180.1:170732-181522 GCA_003991915.1 Elysia chlorotica
GGGGGTAGTAGGTACAATGATGATGATGATGATGATGATGATGATGATAATAAAAAAAATAAAAAAAATGATGATGAATAGGTTGCTTTACTTTTAATGAAAGAGGATCCAAAGGAAGACCTGATTATGCTATATCTCTTTTATTTAAAGGCTATATCATATTTCCTTACATAATATTAGATGAATCAGAGAGCTTTCAACAATTTCATGTAAATCTTTTTAAAGTTTTAAAAAACTTGGCAACCACATTATTTTTCACCTGAATAAAACTGCACTAAAAAGTATGTAGATAAAGGTGACACTATCTGTTGTTTTTTTATGTTTTGATATCTCAAGGACATAATTATTATTATTATTATCAGTATTATTATATAGTACAAGTCAAGGTTTCTATAACAAAATACAGAGACATTGCACATTTTTGGACAGTAGTTAAGGAGCTTCTTTTTTCTCCGCAGGTTTGTAAAGGAGCAGCTAAAACCCAAGATAAGACAAGAGAGTCAGTTTATCTTCTTGTGTCACCTGGTAGGCCCTTTCCTCCAGAGGTTTCACATGGAAAGAACTAGATGTCTACTTGAGGTGAAACATTTTGTCATCCTTTTCTTCGTAGTATATTAAAAACTGTATATGTGTTATATATATATATTTGTGTTATAAAATAATGGCAATTTTTGAAAACATCATTGCAAAATCGTTTTAAAAGATGAACAGCTTTCAGAGAAAAGATGGCTTATGAGTCTTTTTGTAGAGAAATCTCAATGGTGGCTTTTATAGGGCAACAAACATATTTCATATTTTCTATATCCACATCTTTGTTATCAAATTGCATGCAAACATAAGCCTTATTTCAATCATGTGACAATATTGACAATATTTTGCCTCCAGAGCATTCCTTTCTAATGAATGCAAAAAAGAATAAACAATTTCTAGGAATCATGATGCATGAAGAAGTGGTTTCAGAAGACAAAATAAAACAGCTATGATAATGATAAGTTAATACTAAAAGTTCACCATGGTAATTGTTTATTGGAAGATTACCTTCAAATTTGACTGCTTAATCTCTGAATGCACCAAAAAATTAAATAATCTATCAATGGATCATTAAAACCCTTTCAGTTTCAAACAGGCATGTATATGTACATAAAACCCAAAATCACATTTCCGTAAATCAATCAGCTTTTGTTCAAATTATACTGCAGACAACAGATATTCGAAACAAAATTAAATTGTCCAAAGACGATTGATCCACAATATTTTTTTTAAAAATATTGAGCAGTACATGTAATATACTTTTAGAATGATGATGAATTTGAATGATTTTTCAAAATTTTTCTTCATTTATTTTGTTAAGCTTTGAATGATAAAAATGTAAAAAAAATTTGTATCTAACATTAGTCAAACAAGTTATTTTAAAGTAAAAAAAAAGAAGCAAGTAATTCAATATTCTAGCTCTACATTATTTTAAGTTTAATGTACTTTGCTTTTTGACGTTCTGCCATTGAGATTTGTAATATAGACAGCAACAAATTTTTTTAAATCTTGAGTTTGATTGGTCATTTTTTAGTAAAGTAATTACATATTTTGGTTTATTTGGTAAGGGAAAATTATTTTAAAACAAAAAGAAGTTTGGTCTTAACAGGTTTGATTTCAGTGTAATTTGCTGTTATTAAATTATATGATTATATACTTTATATATCGTTCATATTATTTTGAGTTGGTAAAAGTCTCTCATGTGAGAAAACAAAACAAAAGCCTTAGCCCAAGTATCCTTAACCAGACATTATAGATACCATATTAAATACATGTTTGTTGGCGATGGTGTGCGCAATGAAGTAGAGAAGGTAATCTGCAAACTGCGTCCTGCCCTGAAGGTTCGCCTTCGCTTCATCTCCCACCTGAACATTGAGGAAACCAACGTCGTTGCCAACACACCATCAGCCCCATCCACATCTGCTTCCCTGTAAATTTTTTTGCATTGACTGCTAGCATTGCAACTGTTATACATATATATCTCATTTTTCTGTTATTTTTTTTTTTAGAATGATACTCTATCACTCTCATTACACATCTTAGTTTTGAAAAAATCAGAAGCAAAGTAAACCACGACTCTAAAATGTGGACCAGAGTTTAATAAGAAAAAAAATTTAATTCTGCATCGCATAATGCTGCAAAGGATAATGATCTGATAAAAAAGTTCTATTTCCTGTACCTGTAGGGTGAAATACTGCAATCAGGTGGAAATGAGTCCTTTATAGACAACTATTTTTGTTGTTGTTGATTTTTCATGCCTACAATTTCAACACATTTCACTATTGAGAATTTCAATTCACCATTCAAGAGAAAAAAAGGCGGATGGAGTATTGCCTTCACTTGAAACCTCTCTACAAATGAAGGTCTCAAAAGAGATCAATTGGAACAACCAATAAGGTTTTAGCTAAGATGGTAATAATTGTAGTCACTGTAAAAATAATTGGTAAGTTCTATTACCTTGCACTCGAGAGAAAGGTTTGATTAGACCTCCAATTGGCTGCCGCTGCCTATGGAACTGAGAGCATGGGTTGGGCATAAGTTGCACATTAGACATATTGCTTTCTTTCTAATGAACTCACCAGTTTCTAAATGTAATATCTTTTAAAGAATATGGAACTCTGAAATTTTAAAAATGAAAGATGTGTTGGTTGGGTTATTGATTGCTGAACATCCCAAGACTAATGTCTGACAATTTAGCTTGTTGCCACACAGAGACAGAGTGCAGATACCAGGACTTCTGGCTCAACCTAATGTTATAATGACACATATCCAACCAGTAAATGACAATTTTTTAAAATCATGTCAAAGATGTGAATTTGAAACCTTTTGACAAAAGTAAAAAAATTTTTCTGTAAGAGCCAATGTCTTTGGCAAACCACCCTTGTTAACAGGATTATTTTCTATTATGCGACTATCTTATTATCATTGTCCTTTTCTCTCAACCTGTTGTTTTATATGTCTACATTAGCATCACTGCCATTTTATAAAGCGTAAAAAATTTAAATGTTTTTCTATTTGTATGGTATTAAGGTCTGAAAATATCATAGAGTGTGGGCAACAGTCTATGGCTTGTTACAATAAAAATATTGTAAAAGATACTTTTTCTGCAGATTTTAAGTAAACAAATTTTAGCAGGCTGTTTCTTATTTAAGTACACCTGAATAAAAAGCATGCATTGTTTACTTGAAGTGATTTTTTGTTTAGATGTGGGTCTACCAATATTTGATATTGGGTAAAAGTGTTGACAAATTAATGATATATGGACCTCCAATATTATTTTTGATCAAAATATAGATTAAATTCTCGCTATAACAAGTGTTCTCGTTATTCCCCAAATAAGACTCAAAGAGGATTTTATTTTATTTTACCACAGTTTAAGGTGGTTTTTTTTTATTCTGTTTGTTTTACCACTTATCAGGATAGCAAGTTACAGACGTAGTTCCTTAATTAAATTCGAGTTTCGTGAGATGGTGATGCAAATGGATAAACCTTCATGGTACCATTCAATTGTATAGACCCATATCTATAGCAAATTAGAGATTATAAAACAATACCACTACAAGGGATGGGTTTGGCTGTTCCACTGTCTAGTATTGTACTGTGCAGCTTTGTTTACTTCGATAATAGAACAAATGTTAGATAGATGTCTGTAGGGTAAAGTGGGTGTACCACTTAAGTCTCTTTTGTAAGCGATGGCAAGGGGAAGTTGTGGGGAAGTGAATGGACTGGGAGTAAGACATGTGTGCACGTTTGAACTGCCAGAATGAGATATTTACTATTTGGCTTCTTTCTGTTTTTTTTTTAATGTAGAAAATGGTTTAGAGCCGATCTTTTCTCAAAATTCTCATTATTGGCGGGTTAACTGATCTAGTCTCTCCTTTTTTCCAAAATAAATTATAGAGTGTAAATAGACAGAAAGGCGGAATTTTCACACCTCTTGTTATTCCAACAGTTCTTGTTTTCCGAGATGTCGTTTAAAATAAGGACTGCTGTATTAGTAAAAGTTGATTGGATAGTCAAACTAATATTTGGATCAATCCTTTTACAAACAACTTTAATAAGGAGAAATGCTGAAAAACTTTGTACTCTCATCATGCTTTTTACTTTATATATATATATATATTTTTTTTTATAACAAATTCATAGCTTAAAATTTGTGAACAAAATGATTTGTAAAAATGTATCATAAGTTTTCGTTTATATGTGTCCCTGTTAATATTTTTGAAAATTGCAAATGTTGATGAACAGTGTACATGTAATTTTTTTTCTCCCTAATGCTTCGATATTAAAACATTTAAGAGAGATACACTTTCATTGTATGGTATATATGCTTTAGTGTATGAATTTAATTTTTTTATTAATGTAAAATGTTTATTTGTTTGAAATACTTATATCATACAGAAAAAATATTGTTGCCCTGAAAACATTTTAATTGTATGGTCTATTTATGACATTTATGTTGTAAAAGTGATGTTGATTTGTACTATGATGTATCAGAGCAATAAACATTATTGCCCTGAAGATTTGAAGCTGGCATTTTTAATGTAACTTATGTGGTGCAAGTTGTCGTGGTGATTCCATGCAAGTGTAAAAGGTATCTACAGGTATTTTAATCACACACTGTAGTAATGCAGAGAGTTTATATTTAAGTTTGACAGAATTTCCTTTGGAAGAATTCTGTTTTTAGGGAAAATGGTACACTCACGGTAAAGATTTGAGAAATGTGAAGTTTAGATTTCAAGTAAATTGCATTTAAAAGTTTCGACCTCGATAAAAAAAAAATTGTCGGTTATATTAGGTAAATATATTTATTTTTAAAACAATTTGTTTTCTTGTTGATTTTAACCAATACCAAGAACATAGTCTTAAAAACAAATAAACACCCCTAATATTTGGCTCTATATCTATTTATTTTGCACAGAATAGAATTAAACATAAAAAATCGAAGTATTTCTTGGGGTATGAGGTGTTTGTACGGTAGTGTTCTTTTTAAAATTGAAAAAAAAATAATCGAAAATTATATGTTAATTATTGACTTGCATAGATAATAGTGAGGTTTCATTCAATGATTAAAATGAAAAACCTTTTTTTCCGTAAAAACAAAAAGTTCCTTGCATGCTTAATTTTGAATGGAGGGAGGTAGAACAAACCACCAACAGTAAAAAGTAAATTTTGAAGCAGGTGGCTGCCATTGTTTTGAGCATAGCATGATAAGCATCAGTGGAAACCACTTTTGCCTATCCCCAATTTTGGACAACTTTACCTACTTAGTACTGTCACTCAATAGCAATAACAAATACAATGGTATCGTTATAATATGAACATAATTATTCATATGATGTTTTAAATATGATCTTGAGAACAAGAAGTCTAAGCGTTTTCTATTATTTTAATCTCTCTCTACTACATGTGCAAGTTTTACTGGTTTGTATCCAACTCCATTTATTTCACGGTGTCGCAATATAATCTTAAAGGTAAAACTGTATGCGGCTTGAAATACTTTTGGCAGTAAACAAATGTAACCCCTCCCTTTTTATCCAACTATATTAGATAACAAAAGTTGCACAACTCAAAATCGAAATATAAATAATTGGTGATATCTAACCCCTCCCCCCCCCCCCAAAAAAAAAAAAAAAAAAAAAAACAAAAAACAACAAAACAACAACAAAAACACAACAACAACGGAAAAAAAAACAACAAACACCCCAACAACAAATACAAAACGGTGTCCTCACTATTACATAAACCTCAAATTCGCGTAATTTTTTTTTAGTTAACGATTGAAACGTGTATCTGATAGTAATATCAGCAGACATTGTGGGTTATAATATCAACCTCAACAGTTCATACGCTCAAACAAGAAGTTCTAGCTTGAAAAGTACACTAAATAATTACGGATGATCACAGACACAGACACGTACACTCATTATGACTGCCGGGTGTCGGGTTGTCCTCGCCAAGAAAAGACGAGCTTCTGATCAGCACGACAAAAGAGTCGGGGTTGCCTTGACGTGAGTCTGAGAAGATCTATTGACTTGTATAGATTATGAAGATTAACGCCTCTCGCTCTACAAGCGTAGGCCCTACTCGACCGAACAAGCCGTATTTATTGACTCTTTTTATTTGGCCCAATGCACCAAACAAGGCGGAACCAGACGACAAGTTATGATTAATATCTACGGGCTTAGTTCTATTTATTTATAATTTCATGCAAAATCCCGTCATTTTGAAAAGGATCGTGCTGTGTTAGTTGTATTAAATGAATTTATTCAATGATCCTTTTCTTTTTGTGATCAGACCTGATCGATCTATCTTTTGGAAAACTTAATAGATAGCACACCGTTAAGACAGAAAGAAACATTGGGTGATTTAACAGCAAAACTTCTGGGGTGGAACGCATTTATTCATATTATAAAACACACACACACGCACTCACACAATCACAAAATAAAAATAATAATAAGGCCGTGGGACAAGCGACAAACCAATCAAGTGGTAAAATCATCTGGTTGGATTCCCATTTATATAGATATACCAGATCATGCATTTTTTCAATAAATTATTTTAATGATTACGAAAAGGTTATCATTCATGTTTATATCAAGGTGATAACAAACACGGTGCTTGCCCACACAAAGTATTCAGCTCGAGACCAGCCCTGAAAAATCGTTAAGTTCGCAAAGATCCAGATTGTTAGTTAACAATTAAATTGTTAAAAACAATTCTAATCGGCCAGAAATTATTACAGCATCTTTAATGTAAAATAATTAGATCACCCTCACAAGTCATGTGAAAATCGCTTTTCCTTTGAAATCTTCTCATGTAATAGTGGACTAAATTACATTATTGACACGTACCAAAAGATCCTAAAACTACGGGGAAAAAAAACGAAACGTAGCTGATACATTTCATAGTAAAAGATTTATTAAAACATAAAATCACTGTTCTATACGCATTCCCCTGATTGAACAACCCTTTCCGTGTTAACATATTATGATTTGAAGTAGTCCTAGTTCTTTAAACACATTAAAAAAAGATAACGTATTAACTATTTAACAGTTTATAGCACCAGATACAAACCACAATCATGAGCAAATCCGTTTATGTTATTTCAAGGAAAAAATACCAGGACAAATCCGAGACAAATTAATTCAGCCGTTTTATTTCTTTTTTTTTTTCTTTTAGTTTTTTAAACAAATTTAGTACTCTGTACTGCTTGCGCTATTCCCAACAAAAACTTTGTATCATGTATTGTACTGGCTGCCCGTCTGCCTTCTCTCTCTCTCCCATCCCCGTCTCTCTCTCACTCTCTCTCTCTCTCTCTCTCTCTCTCTCACTCTCACTCTCTCCCATCCCCGTCTCTCTCTGTCTCATTCGTACTCTCTCCCCCTCTCCCCCCCTCTCTCTCTCTCACACACACTTTCACTTTACCACATGACTTCGAGAGCAACAGTGTCACCGATAGAGATTAATTGATTTCACTATTTTTGTCTTAAGACAGGGTAATTACTTAAGTATCAATCACTCATCTTATGACCCCGCCTATCGTTGGGGAGATCACAGGGCAGAAGGGACTGGAGTCTGTGTCCAAGTACGTTTGTCCACTGAGCAGGTCACTTATTTTGTGTACGAAAGTTGTTAAATATAGCTCTGAAATCACCAAAATGACTTTAGAATATACATGTACACGGAATTATTAAAAAACAACAACACACCAACGGATTAGGATTTATAGTTTTACGTTTATCTCAACTAAAAAATCTAAAAACGTTCGAATATAAATTATTCACACATTATAGATACCGGTTCTGAAATATATCCATCAAACTTTTACAATGTTGGTAATATGTAACAGTGCTGGAAATCTCTATGAAAGCTTGCCAGGTGTTGCAGCAGTCATTGAAGCCCAACCTGAGTGAAGCCTTCGTTTCCGTTTCGAACTTAACGACATAAGTTCTAAGATCATCTGAGTATGTTTTCGGGCAGACATTCACAGGAGCTTTGGTTCAAAAGTTGCTCGCTAGCAAGAAGTCGCCGAGCTTCTCTATTGTTGTAAAACACAGACTGCTTTGCTGAGCCTCGCAAGTGGCCACGAGCAGGCAAGTGTGGCATAGGTAGAGAACACAACCCGCACCTGAAGCAGCGTGTCTCCCCACCATCACGCGGCGGTTCAAGCCCATTCTAGTGAAGGTGAATGTCGTACCGTTTATACAGATGCCTTCTATCCTTAAAGGCAACTCGTCCTCGAAACCGGAAACAATCACACTGAGCTGCTCTGGCCTCGCGTAAAAGCCCGGAGTCGTCGTCCACTTGTGGAAGTTTGGACTTGAGTACACGCCAAATCCACTCACGGCGCCTTTATCGATCAGGGTTTGGGTATACCCTTGCCATTTACTTCCTTCTATCGAGACAATACTTTGTTTGGCATCATTTTTCGGTGCAGACTTATGAGCATTCATATTGGCATTGTTTGTCATTTTCGCATACAAAGTTGACATTTCATTGAAATCGTGTTCGCTTTGAAGCAGTTTGAGTGATGCTGTTTATCAACCATGCGAACCCTTCTGGAAAAGTAATGAACATAATTTCAAATTTTACATCCATTTAGATAAATATATTTTCCCGAGCATAACATGTAGCATATCAGACAGCACTCGTAATGACAATGCTTGCATCTATCTGTGAAGGAAATAGAAGAAAATACATAAATTGTAGACCTAATTACAATTTGAAGAAACGATGTGCTGGATGTCGTATACTGCATGATAATTATATCATTTAAAAATACGCAGTGCATATTTTTTTTTATTATTTAGCCTAAGAAAAATATCTATAGCCTTATCAAAACAGAAAATAATAATTATTATGAATTCCATGCAGAGACTCACCTATTAAGGACTAGTAAATAATACCAGATTTCAAATGCACTCCTCTGTTTACTTGTATGTAGTCATGTAAATTTCACGTTATGATTTTTATTAAAAATTTTTATTTCTACATAATGTAAAGAGCTAATCCCGACCCTGACTGAGAATCAAGGTGAAACCATTCGACTGGAAGCAGAACAATACAGGGCAGGGTCTCCGCTGAGCTTACGTGATTACCCGCAAGCCCGCCCCTCACTGCCACTTAGAGCATACTGTGAGGCACTCTGGTCTAGGTGCATGTTTTCAAAATGAAAAGCGGAAACAAGCGCTTGAACTGCAGGTCGAAGTCTTACCTGATAAAAGAACTGTGAGGTTACTAGGAGCATGGAGATCAATATTCTAGGCTTGCAAAGAAAATAGTATTGATTGTATAAAATTAAAAAAGGCGGCGATATAAGTTCTATTCAAATTATATACAACTGCATGCAAGATGCGAAGTAAGGTTAGTTCGACCAGTTTTAAGCGTCATCGGAAAATTCAACAATATTTGTTTTTACAAGCCGCATAATAACTCAAATTGAATATAGATTGGGTATAGAATGGAAACCTAGCGAGCAAAATCTGAATGTTAAAAATGGTTAAAAAAAGATAAAAGAGGCATATTAAAAGTTACACATCTTTGATTAAGACGCGTATGACTTATCATAAATGAAACATTTATGAAAATTTAAAAAAAGTTAGGGAAAAATGGATATAAGCAAAAAAAAAAACAACCCCCCCTCCCCCCAAACAAAACAACGATCATTGTCAGTTTAATGTGACCGACTGAGACAGGAGTCATGGTATCCCAGCCCTGTCTCGTGTGTGGCAGCACATAAAATTGTCAAACGTCAGTCTTAGGCCGCCCACAAAATAGCCAATATAATGCTGATGTTGGACGTTAAACCAACTCAACAACAACAACAACCAACAGAACAACAACAACCCCAAAACAAAACAGTACATGTATAATTATAATTATTTTTACATAAACTATCCATAGCCTGCTCAAATTTGACCTACAGTTTTTCGAAGACGGTTGTATTCATTAGAGTGACCTGGCTGGTTGTATTTGTTTTAGCCACGTATTTTGACTGAGGTTAAAAAGGCACCGAAAATAAAAGAACCAAAATAGAAAGAAGAAATTGATTACTTTGTTTACTGTGTTTGAAAAATAAAAATTCGAAATAAAAATGTGTTTCAAACCTGATGTAAACACAAATAGCCTGCAAATATTATTTAGCGTTTTTTTCTGCCTGGCGAACAAATGAGATTTTCCACTCTCAGTCTTATTGAGAAACAATGTTGGACTTTAATATGGACAAATAATCGCATGGATGCTATGTCTAACTGATCTCTGATGTGAATTGAGAGAGCTCTAAAAATCATTATGCACTGTTCATGAACAAAATATTTTATGCTCAGTTTTAACATGACATGATTTCCTTTCTTCTTGTATTATAATTACAGATGTATTGTTAAAAAAATTTCAATTAAAAAAAAAAACAGTTGCCTAAAAACATGGTTTTTACATGATGAAAAGATCTGAGCTAATTCATTGATTTCAGTTAAAACAAATGCAACACAATGGATCGAACAGCTAACTTACAACCTGAAATCTGCATGTTAACAGTGTGAGCCAGACGATCAAAATGATTTATCGATGAATTGAGGTTGATTTATGCTTAAGGCAGACAGTACCAGACCATAAAATCTGAGTTGTCTAAGCCCATGACTTTTCCACAATCTCAAGTTGAAATGTTTTCCACACCCAGTTATACAGTTGTTTTAAAAAAGAAAAAAAGATAAAGAAAAAGAAAAATATTGTATACACATTTAACCTATACGATCATT
>RQTK01000180.1:181585-192418 GCA_003991915.1 Elysia chlorotica
AATAATAATAATAATAATAATAATAATAATAATAATAATAATAATAATAATAATAATAATAATAATAATAATAATAATAATAATAGTGTCAAGCCCTATTTTCCGATCAGCACAATCGCAGAACCATTAGAACGATCCGCAGAAAGCGCGACCATCTGGAGATTGGCGCGCCCAATGTGTAGACAAGCCATTGCATTTCGATTCTTGGTGCATTCCCATTTCATACCAATACTCAGTCAAAATATTGTAAAAGCGACACTTGGTCCGCCTAGTTCTTTTTTTTTCTTTTAAAGAATGATAAAACATCTAAGACAATTATGCAATTATGCAGTAAAATATTGGACATGTAACACTTGTGTCCTCCTGTTTATTCTTTTTATTTATAAAACTAATGAGAACAGTTTTAAGACCTATATGCAGTCAAAATATTGGACAAGTGACACCTGTGTCATCCTGTTTTTTGTTTTGTTTTGCCTTTTTTTGTTGGTTAAATTTTAAAAATTTCAAAAAAATAAATAATGCGGATTTTTATTTGTGAATTTTGCAAAATCGTTTGTTTGTGCGTGCCTGTGTGTGTCTCCAAGTGATCAGCAGGTGGCGACATTTTTTGCTTAGTTTGCACAATCTTAAGATCACGCAGCTCTATTCATTTTCAAAATTATGATCCATAGATGGCGCGCCTATCTCAATAGGGTGGCGCTTTCTGAGGATCATCATAATTATGGTTTAGCGACATCTTAATATACGCGGATTGGCAAATCACGCATGAAAATGATAATTGAAAAAAAGATAACAACAACCACAATACGAAAAGATTAGATAAAACTAAACTTTGTTACAAACCTTTAAATGTAAACCGCCCGACCACCAGGAAGGGAAATCACCAGACACACACTTGCAGCAACATCCGGTCATACCTGCCTAACACCTTAAAACGCTCACGTTACACTGGCCCTGTAGCGCTGCTATCTGAACGTTACGTGAAGCCCCTGTCTCTGTGAGGTTTCCACTGACCAAACAGCGTACCTGCACCTACAATTGGAAACCCTTCGAGGCAATTGGCAAAACCGATTTTAACTCCCCTGCGATCTGCAACAATAAACCCCGCTGGAGCAAATCACGCTCGCTGAATGTGCCACAGACGTATGAGGTGCCTCTGTAGCAAACAAAGCTGCCGCCAGAGAGGAAATGGGGTTTGCCGAGAGTTATCGAATTTTAACTAAGTTCTGGATGGACCGCATACATATAAAATCAAGCTTTGGCATTCAGACCTTTCGATCGGGATTCGGACGCAGCAAGCAACGAAAATGTGTACATACAGAGCACACTGCTACGCGTCTTTCCACCAAATTAGAGCTAGAGGGCTATGTATTATTTCACTATTCAATGTGTCCAAATTTATCTTATACCCTTTGCTTATTAAGCCAGATGTATATATTTAAAACACAATGACAACTATTGGAAAGAAATTTGATACACACGTTTCGGAAAAAGAATGTTTCTATTACATACCTTAAATAGATAAAATATTCATGACACAAGAACACCCATCATCAAGAATACTGTCTCCTCACTTTTTCCAATATAAAAATAATTATCTGTGTATAATTCACGACGCAAATGCTTTTGAACTGGTTGTCTATCACAGTTTAACCATATTATTATGAAGCTTTAAAACAGCCGTTTTTTCAAGTTAGTGCCTTCTGAACATCAAGGCTTCTTCTCGTTTTGTTCTTATTAGATAAACTAGATATACTATCATATAAAGAGCCTTTTCTTTCACTAACCTTTATGTGGTCTTTAAAAATAATCTGTGCTGGAAAAATGTGGGGTTGTGGAAAATAATTAAAAAGGGAAATAACATAGGTCCATTAAAACAGTTAAATATAAGATAAATAGAAAAAAAAGTAAACGTGATGGAAAGACAATAAAGTATGAAAAAAGAAAGAGGGATAGAAACAAAGAAGAATAATGAGATAAAAATTTAGAGAGGAGAGAGAGAGAGAGAGAGAGAGAGAGAGAGAGAGAGAGAGAGAGAGAGAGAGAGAGAGAGAGAAAGCGTGGAGCTATAAGTTAATTTAAAAAATGATTAATTAAAACGCTATAAAAATTTCAGACCAACTGGCACCTACCCTAGGGCTACCAAGGTGCACTATTATATCTGGATCTAGACCAGTATGACCAAGTATTGTTTGCACGATGCATAAACTTGTCGACTGACTCGGCGTCTCTTGGGTGACCCCCATAGTGATACATTCGATACTTGGTAATTGGAAAACAATACTGGGTTTGCAACTTTCGCAAGTAAATTTGCATTATTTATCATATTGACTGTTATTTGCCATTATTTATAAAAATGTTTTTCCCCGAACCTTTCTAAATCAATAAATGTTAGCAATTCAACCATGTGAAAACCACTTCTTTCGCTGCAAAATATCAGAAACTGTTACTCTTTTGGCAGATCTTTATAAGTCTATTTTGACTCAACGAAAATAATAAAGCGCATTTATTGAGTTTTATAAAATAAGTATTAAACTCTGTTGTGTAAGCAAGATGTAAACATGGGCTTCAGTACCAAACATTCAATCCATAATTCAAGCTCATGTATTGGGAATGGTGATATCTATTTACGGAAATGATCCATCCATTACCTTTCAAATTATAATGCATTTATGCAAGTTGCATAACCAAAAGAGGTAGTGATATCAAATTATTACAAGCTGAATTTACCCTCTTGGTCCCTCTAATACGAAACAGCCTTTTAATCTGAACGAAAAAACAACCTACACTTACCGTTCTTTTAAAACTAATGTTATGTTAGCCTAGAGCATATTGCATTTTCATGATAACAATATGGAAAATGGAAAGATCAAATAACCAATGAAACGTTAATAGCTTGCTTCAATAGCATACGAAATATAATTGTGTCTATTGCACCAGCACTGCTAATACTAATACATTATGAGCCTATAATTCCATTGCTATCAATAAGAAGTAAAATTATGGGCAGTATGTAAGAACTTATCTAGTTTGCAGAAAAGAAGTTATATTGAAATTTATTTTTATCCTCCTGAACCTGATTAAAGAAACTAATATAGAAAGTAATATTTAATTTTATCCATCAATTACTAGCTATATAGACCTTGAAATCCGGCTTGGGCCATACTGTCTTGTAAAATACCTGGATTGCTCCAGACGTCAGACGTTACAGAATGAAGAAGTGCATTGACGTTCGATTGTTTACCAACATCTGATCAAGCGAGAAAAATGCTAAGCAAACATGAAACGTATGGAATATCTTCCACTTGACTGCTGAACCGGCGCAGACCTTCTGTCGTCTGCTTGTTTAAGTCTAATCCTCTTAGACAACACCTGGGGATTACTTAGCAGATCCGAGCCTGAGATTTAAACACGATAGGCGGAGTCGAACCGAACTCTCTGCTGTCTCCAACAGTGCACCCGGAGGACGCTACGTCCAAACAGAATCCGCATACAAGTCGCCCATTCAATAGTTTGGAAACGAGTTTTCCCCAACTTTATTTGTTTAAGCCCTTTCTGTATAGTAGGCTAGAGCGAAGTAAATTGATTAAATACGGATACATTTGGTGGTGCCATTGGATGAAGGCTGACTTTCTAGCGGTGGTTATTTTACAAAATAAACAACATTTCTAACCACGTTTTAATTGCAGTAAAACAAACTCTATTAGGAACTGAAAGATCCCATATCTCTCTGAAAACCGGTCTGCTTAATGTTGAGGGCATATACTTCTGATGATCTAACATACCAAGTACTTTAACATACGAACTAAACAAATAGCTGTAAAACACGAGGAGTGCTTATGTTCCACTTGAAGGTACTAGGCAATCACCACTTCCCAATCGCGATCAAGATAAGCTTACGCGCCACCTTATTACACTTGGTCCTTACTTTCATTTGATAGAGGTTGAAAAACACAGCATTACTTCCCCTTTAGGACACCTAGTTAACAGTTGTATAATTATAAAGTCAGGCTCATCAGTTTTCCGCAACAACATTTTTCCACAAGAATCAACATGTAAAACGTCCTCAGATACTTAAAATATGCACGACGTTTGAAAAAATAGCTATCTAGTGTGTCAACTCTTAAAGTGAAGAGATGTAGCGCAGGTCTCATTCATGTTTGGATTCAAAATGTCAAAATAATAATACTGGTCCGGGAAATCCTCGAATTTTATTTGTACACCAACCAGCAACCACGTCACCGTAACCATATCGCCACTCTAATCCTTTGCAATAAAAATAAAGCTTCTCATTTTGCTTCCCTGCCTTACAAGTTCAAGTTACATGATACAATACATTCCTGCTATACGGTTATTTATAGGGGAATCTCTTTGCTGCTATACTTCTGTATATTGCTTTGTTATACTCCGTGTATTTAAAATCGTTTCATCAGAGATGTCACGTGCTTTGGGTGTGTAATAGAAATACTGATAATAGGGTATGTTTAATTGACAACTTCTCTTTTATCTTTTATACATAAAGGCCATGATGTTTAGAAGTACCTGCTATGGTTTAACGGTTATCAGTGTGAAATCGGAAAATGTTAATTGAACCATTGTAAAAAAACAACAACAAAAAAAAAAACTTTCAATCGGTTTTAAAGTTTTCAGCATTGCGGCTTTCTTGTTATACCAGTCATAACGAGACACTCTTTAATATTCTGATGCGACCATTGTGTTTATGTGGAATTCTGAGCTCTTAGATTCTTCTGAACCTTAAAATCACGAAGCAAGAGGTTGGTTCATTGTTTATTTTGTTAATACAAAACTTGGCAAGCGAATCTCTGCTCTATCAGAGAAGACGCAGCAGACACTAATAAATCAAAATATTGTCCATCGTCTAATCTCCCACCATAAGAGATCAATTTTCCTGAATGTGTAACTTTATTTTGGTAGCATTCCTCAAAATAACAATCCCATAGCAAGGCATGTAATATAAAAAGATAACACATTGCTGACACACATATGGACGTAAATAAAAAAAAAATAAACAAAAACAACAACAATCCAATAACAAACACTGCGCCATTTTATTAATTGCGTGGATTTTTCGCAGTGCTCTCATTCTATAACACGCTTGCAGAGTTTTGCGTTTTTTTTTGTTTTTTGTTTTTCTTTTTTTTTAATAATTATTTGAAACATGTTTATTGTGTTGATCGCTGGTCCTTGTAAAGATACACCACGTGTATCTCGGGCGTTCAGTTCTGGTTACGAGGGTGAAATACAACGTTTCTTCGTACGTTTACCGTTTCATGGGCCTAACAAGACGTAACGTAATAAAGTTTGGAACTTAATACATCATAGTTTACCCCGCATGAACTACTCGTGGAAGCACCGAGTGTCTAGCATTACGGTAATGATAAGTCAAGATAATATAATTTTCGTCCATAGCTTATAACATGCAAGGCCTTTACAGGTTTGTGTTTTTAAACACAACGTATACTTTTTATAGTAGAATTTGTATCGCACAAAATATTTTAAATAAAGCGCCTCAAACGTTTATTTATACGATATTCATCGAAATCACTAAACAATACACATTTCATTAACAATTATTTGGTATAAATTAAGTTCCATTTCTAAAACCTGGATTAGGAATTCAAATATATACACATTTATAAACATGTATAATTATTAATTAACTAGTTGGGAACCGGGAAAGCTGGAGGATTCCAGATGGATTTGAACTGTGCTAAAATTCAAAATTATGTCTCTTCAGAATCCATATCTTTAGAAAGAGATAGAATGTACCTGGCTGTGAGAAACCCTTGATGTAAATCATTGTAAACACTTGGCTTGTTTTCTCGTTTTTTTGCGTTTGATTCCTATTTCTAATAAAATTTCTTTGCGTTGTTTGGACATTTTTCTGTCATAAGAAACATCATTATAACCGAAAGATTATGCCCACGTAAATCTGTGACACTTGTCTAATGTATCGCATTATTCGGTACTTTCGCTAAAAAGGTTTTATTCAATATCATATAATTCCATCATTCGTTGGTATTGTGGTATGGACAAAGCTGGAGGATTACAGATACACTGTAAATGAGAACTGTGCTATAAGTAAACTTAAAACTATGTTTCTTCAGAGTATACACTTTTACAAAGTAAGGGATTGCAAGGACATTATTTTTTCACACGTTGAGACCCCGTTATCTGGACGGAAAAAATCACTAAGTACAATCGTAATTAATGAGCATGACTACCTTGAGAGTCATTCGGGATCGGGCACGAAAATGAGCATTATATTCCCAAAAAAGAATAAGTACAACATAATTGTCTATTTAGATCTAGATCTCCATCCAGATAGGCCTAGTAGTAGTAGGTTTTATCGAATCTAAGAGTTAACTATGTCGGAAAAGTCTAAAAAAAACAACACAGAATTTAAAACGTTCAAAATCGATAAAATTTCCATTAAATTTTAATGATAATTTCGGTTGATAACATTGATTAGTTTAAATTGATTCGGCGTTGATGTTATAAGTTTTATGACTCTAAAAATTCTCTGGCTCATTTGTAATTTTACTGTACAATTTGGGATTTTAGGGTGGAGCGGTTTGGATTTGATCGCATGTCTAAGTTTGAGACGAAGACAATAAATAGATAGATAGATAATATGATCTATTATGGCTAAAAAAAAAAAAGAAGAAGAAAAGTTTTAAAATATAAATCGAAGCGTATTTCCTGGCTGAAAGACTTTCACGGTATTTACTAAAATCGATCTCTAGACCTCACATAACAGCGTAGGATCTTTTTGATATTCCCTACCTTATCTCTACCTTCCAGATTTTACTTATTTTTTATATTACAATAAAGGGCGGCATATCAAACGTGATGGTCAACTAAATAAAATAATGATATTATTTGTGACAGCCACTCTCTGTGTCACAGATATACAACATTAATATTTGTTCGCCTTTTCTTTTTTTTTCTTCACCGTCATAAGTCATAGAAACCTCGTATGCCCAGGACTCCATCCATATCATCTCCCCCCCCCCCCCCCCCCCCAAAACACACTTTCTTTTATTCTTTTCCCTGTTCTTCAATATATTTGTGGCTGCTTGTATTGAATTGTTCGAAGTGATTATTCGGTATAGTATTCCGAATAACAGTTCTGCTATATTATTTATACACCATCTACGTGCCACTATTTCGAATAACAGGTCCGCCGCAGAACTGTTATTCGAAATAGTGGCACGTAGATGGTGTATAAATAATATAGCTCTTTAACCTGGCCCGCTAGAGGCTAGAAATAGAGCTAGGCGTATGTAGAACTAGGTCTAGATCTAGCGTGATTTGTGATGAAAAGTTAAAATCTCTGTGTTACCTTAGATATCATAAAGTAAAATTAATTGAACCTAAACTTATGAAATTGCCTAACTGCAGTGGTAAAGTGCTTATGTGTTTGCTTGAGAGGTGTTTGGTGTTTGGGGGTTTTGACTGAAAGTCATGTTGGGTCAGCGGCGAATGTCCAGTTTCTAGTTTGACGCGAGCATCATAAGAACCACACTCGCATAGCACCATCGATCTAAGCGTAACAGTTTACATTTTGGGTAAGAAAATTCGAAGTTACTCGGATGAAATATAAGCTACGGCATGATTCTGCTACCAGTACAAGTAGCAGATGTATTCCGGTGAACTGATAAATAGTGATACTGATAGGCATGTTCGATGTGTAGTTTTAGTGAGGGTACAAAATGTGAACTGGCGGTGGAGAGAAAGAAAGAAAGAAAGAGAGGGAGAGAGAGAGAGAGAGAGAGAGAGAGAGAGAGAGAGAGAGAGAGAGAGAGAGAGAGAGAGAGAGAGAGAGAGAGAGAGAGAGAGAGAGAGAGAGAGAGACTTACAGGCAGACATAGAGACACAGAGAGAGAGAGACATGTAGAGACAGTCACATAGACAGACAGATATAGAGACAGAGACAGGCCGATAGAGAGTTTGAGTGAGATAGAGAGAGCCAGATGGAGAAAAAGAAAGAAATATGACAAAAGACATATAAAAATATAGCTGGATGCCAAAGAGGGAATGGGACATAGAGCAAGTGTCTATAATTCATGATTATTTGGCTATCAATGCAAGTCTGCAAATCACTCTACATCATGGCTATCGTTCTCCTTTTCACGTTCGACTTTCTAACTGTTTTTAATCACAATATAGGTCTACTAAAAGGATTCCTTTACACTTGATTTTAATATTTGATTTATGGGCATACAATATATCGATAAAAATTAAGTTCTATAAGTACAAGTTGTTTAATAGAGCTATAAGTTACAGCCGAAATCAGAAAAATTACAAGTTTTAAAAAATGACACTTAGCTTAGACTTGGGAGAACCAGCCACAGAATACTAAAAATGCACCCGCCGATACTATTCGGGATAAACTAAAGAATTATTCGGAATAATAGTCCGAATAAGCTGTAATGGCAGCCTAAAGTGTCCCCCCCCCCCCCCCTCCCCTCTCTCCTTTCACACACACCTATCACTCTCTCTCTCTTTGACCCTTGACAAGGGGTATAACAATGATAAGAAATTCATGCATTTTCTTTGTTGCGGTAACGTCTCTTTAACTATGATTTTTTTCCATGGCAGTATTTCTGAAAATAATTATTATGATCCGATATGGAGTAACTTCAATCGTAAGAAAACAATCAACTATATGCAAAAGCAAAAAACTTGCATGTTCAGAGACGTACACTAGTCCTCGTGTGTATCTGTATGTCTGAGTGTGTAAGGAATTACTTAATTACTTTAAATCTCTAGTTCGGATCGAACGACCAGCTTACCTATTCCGGAATACACTGTCCTGTGTATAAAATTATATAAATATATATATATATATATATATATGTCATAAGCAGCAAGTAATCTTGAAATGACTAGATCGATATTTAAACTGTTCAAACCCCGGTCCATACAAGAAGGTCATGATTTAAATTTCATAAGTCATAAGTCTGGAGGGGTCTGACCAAAGCGACATTTCCATACACTATCCACAGTGAGTGGTGCACCTAGCTGTGAGAGGGAGTTCTTTTCTTCATATTTTATATTTTTAAAGTATCATTGGACGCACAATAGCCAATACCCTATATCTTTCTTTCCCCCCCTCTCTCTCTCTTTCTGCCCACCGCAAACACCACCTATTGACAGCGCTGTCAGTACAAGTTTAAAGACTTGTTTTATGTGTAATACACAAGCGATCGATTTGCAAAAGACTCCCAGAACCATTTTGTTCACCTTCCCAACTATCTAAGTAATGTTAGCTCAATGTGACAGAAAGTAAAAATCCTACTCTTCTGACTACGCTTGGATATTCCTCCTACCCAACTTACATTATTACCCCCCCACTCCCCCCACAATAAAAAGCAAGAATATCCCGAGATGTAGAGTAACTCAATCAAAGTTTTACCCAAAAATGGGTGTATGTTTAGTGACACTATCTCACAATTTTGTATATAATTTTCGGTTGGAGAAACACCAACAGTTCCATTGGCGATTCATATACTATTTTTAAAAATTGTTTTCTCTTTTTAAATGAATGCGCACGAAAAATCATTTAATGACATCAAAGTAAATAACGATCTGTTACAAGAAACTACCATCAATAATTTCCTTTGTGTTTTTCTAAACTTGGTTCCATAGCGTAGCAGTTTGAGCCAGAGTGCTTCGGCAATTCTTCAAATTGACAGGAAAGAAATTTTCAGAGGAAGCATGCCACATTTGATAGTGGTGAGTGTAAAAATATAAATCCAGCTAACCATGATTATCATTTTACGTAAAAAAGGGAATCGTATTAACAAAACGACAGAAAATGTCTCCACATGCATTTCAATTAGTCTATGTTTAATATTGTTTAAAAGTCGAGGTTGAAACCCGGTGAGTAAATTTTAGGACGAAAATGTTTCTTGAGCACTAGATGGCAATTGGCTCGATCATTATGTCGCCCCTTTATAAGCCGAGGGGGGGGGGGGGGGGGAGGGACATTTTGTGCTCACAATTCCCGCAACAAACTGTCCCCTACCTCCACATTAATTCTCTGAACCGCATCCCCTTTTGTTATCTTCTCTTTGTGTTACCACTAGGTCTGCTCCCTTTCTTTCTCTCTGCTCGCCTCCCGGATCGTGTATCATCTGTTTAGCTTAACCAAGTGGACCAGCCCCCTTGTCACGTAGCCGCGCGGCCGCAGTGCCCTCCCCCTCCCCGCAGGGCTGCCCGCGACTCCTGGCGCAAGTTCCCCCAGGTTGTAATGGAGAGATGCCGTGCCAGCCCGGTGCCGGGAAACTCATGGTCATGAATTATTAACTGTAACTGGGGGAGAGGTGGAGGGAGCGAGGGAGGGATGGAGAGAGAGAGAGAGAGAGAGAGAGAGAGAGAGAGAGAGAGAGAGAAGTAGAGATTTCAGAGGCATAGATACATAATATTATATGATGGGGTACATATTAGATAGCTAGAAATATAATTATAGGGATACCGCCAAGGTAGAATAATACAAATTGAGGGTGGGAGGGAAGGAGTAACGGAGGAAGACAGAGAGAGAGAGAGAGAGAGAGAGAGAGAGAGAGAGAGAGAGAGAGAGAGATAGGCAGACAGACAGACAGACAGGTAGATAGACAAAGACAGACGGAGGAAGAAATTGAACAAATGAATGTAATTATATGAAGAAACACGCACGAGAAAGCAGATACAAAATTTGCCAACTTAATAGTGAGTACCTAAATAATAGTAATGACAAGGATAAGAATAATAACAACAAAAATGATATTAGTAGTAATAATAATAATAATAATAATAATAATAATA
>RQTK01000180.1:203262-220690 GCA_003991915.1 Elysia chlorotica
ATCTATCTATCTATCTATCTATCTATCTATCTATCTATCTATCTATCTATCTATCTATCTATCTATCTATCTATCTATCTATCTATCTATCTATCTATCCATCTATCTATCTTAATGTCTACATTTATACTATTGTGCCTCTAACAATGTACTTTAATCCATCCAGTATCTATATACCTTGTATATTTATTGGAATTGATTTGTTCTTATTCGCCTTCTTTAAGCTTAAATAAGTGTGCTAAAAATACAAAACCATAATAATGGACAAAGATTTACTTAATTTTCTTTTCCTGTCGAGTTTTTCAAAAACTAAAAATAAAACACACACATGCATAGAAAAGCAAAAAGTCTTTGTCTTGTCCAAGAGTCGGCTACAAGTTGGATATAATTAAGCATTCCTACTATTACGCAATGCCCCCCGCCTTAATGTTTTCGCCTACTCTTTGTATGCGATTCTCCTCATAATACAGAGACTTCTTAGCCCATCAGTTTGCACTCTTGATTTAACAGGGAAAAAATCGAAGAAAAAAGAGGTTTAGCCTAGAATATGATGCAAAAAAAATCCCTTTGTCTTCTGACAATCTCGATGATATGATTTTCTTTGAATAGATTTAACATAATATTATTGCTAAAATGATAATTGTAACTGTTTAAATATTTGACTGTATCCGTGTAAACTTTAAAATATAGCACATATGTTGTATAAACGACTCCTTTATTTCTATGTATCTTTTCTGTTTTTGACATTTTTTCAAAATTCTTTTGTTTTGTTTTTACAGTTGCGGTTTTTTAAACTGATTAAACTGCTGCTTTCTCTGAAACTGTTACAGTGTATATAAAAGCCTTTTTAGGGTTGTATAAATTTTACAACATCAACGTCATATATGTAAAGGTTACTGGTTGTTTCAGACGAGAGACCCATCGTGCGAAACATAGACATTCTTTGTTAGAGATACAGCTATAATTATACTTACTTATAACTACACTTTGAACTTCAATCTGTTTAATACAAATTAATCGGTTTTCAACCTCCTCTCCCAACATCACCAAGAGAATTTTTATGGGAGTTCTTGCGATGGAACAAAAAAAATCAACATTTTACTCAATAAAACTCAATAAAACTATTTCTTTCCTAACCTTACCTGCAAAGAATCATTACACCTCTTTCGTAAGGGTGGAGGGTGGACAATAACAACAACAACAACAACAACAACAACAACAACAACAACAACAACAACAATAACAACAAAATCCCCAGAAACGCTTAACAAACAGATAAAGTAACTTGGTGGAAAAGCTCCGATCGACTGACTTGATGGCCTACTGACTGAAGAGCTACTCACCAGATTGGGCATTATCTTATTTAAACAGCAGAGCAAGCAAATAAATGAAAACTTTAAAAGAAATCCAACCAATAACTGAGTGCATCTTCCTATAGTCCCATACCAAAAATTGCAGTGTTTTTGTTTTCATAAAGGATGCAAAGAGGAACATTAGTGGACCGAATTCAAGTACTCGGAGTGTCTAACAAAAACTATGTCATAAAAATCCTTTATCCTGAAACTTTGGATTCGTTTCGTCAGAAAACACGACACCATTGTTCTACTTTTGAAAAAAAAACTATGACGCTTGACGTCACTCGATCGGTCGTAGCGCCATGTAACTTTGAGTTTATAATTCATTTTGTGTACTCATTTTAGTTCATATTTCTTTTACATATAACATGTATTATATATCATTCTCTCTACTCTAAAATTTCCCCATCTACCCGCCTCTTCTTTTTCTTTTTTCATATAAACAGCGAGTACAATAGTTTACGCAGTGTCAGCCCAGGCAGTCAAGTGTAAGCTCCGAGCTCGAGTCCTCAGCTAGTGTCCTATCTTGACGGAGACACACCGTCTCTGAATTGAGTACTTATGGAAACTAAGGGGACATCAAAGATCGAATTTTGTCTATATTTAATGTCATGCAAAGCAATACAAACCTAATCGGCACTAACCATTAAATCCATCATGTTATAAAGGATTTAACAAGAACACTTAAACAAGAACAACAAGATAAAATGGATTATTGCCCCTTTTATCTGATGAAAAGAGGCAAGGATGAACAAAAAAAAAAAAAGAGAATACATTGACACACACCTAAAGAGAAAAAAAAAGAAACAAGATTGTTGTGGCATTGTTTACGCTACTATGCACCGGGACGACGGAGAGAAATGCTTATACTATGTGCTTAAATGCTTTATGCTCGTATTGTAACATCTTGCCGCAATGAACGCTGTTATTTTGCTGTTAGATCATTATAGATCTATATAGATTGACAAGTATTTATTTAGATCTAGATATTTATCAATTGTATTCTTAACCCTGAGACAGGGTGTTTATTAATAAAGTTAAATTGTTACCTTTCTAAAAAGTATTTCAAATACTCATAATTAATTTTTGTTAATGTTAACAAGATAGTGTGCCTGACTCCTCCTGAATTATAATTATTCAATAAATTGGCCTGTAATAGGGGCCCATTTTTCTGGAATCAACACATCAAGTTTATTGTGGCATACAAGAAATGTTTTGGTGAAGAAGAAACCTTGAATGTTTCTATGGAAAATTAAGGGAAAGGAGACAATAAATGTGACATTCGCATTTTTCATAAGGTTAACCAAAAAGAAACAAACAAAACCAAAAAACCAAAAACGAAAACCGTTGGAAAAAAACATACATCAAGATACATTAGAACAAAAGAAGAGCCTGAAAAAGGCGAGTGTTGGTAATTACGACAAGATGACCGCTAAAGCCATGAAACATAAATAAGAAAACAGGTGATGATGAGCATGTTTTGGCACTCATTTCAAGAGAAACCGGAGAAATCTCGCTTCGTTTAAAAAAAACAAAAAACAACAACATCGTAGCTGCTTTTTTAGATGATGTTTTTTTAAATTATAAAAATAGAAACACGGGCAATAGAATGTGGGTCATTGTCTTTTATAAGGAAGGGCGATAAAATAATCAGATTTTTATCTATGGGAAACCATTTATAAAAGTCTCATAGAACGAGAAAAACTTTATAATAATGGAAGCAGAACACACCTATTTTCGTACTTTGACCATATTTTATAACGTTTGTATATTTCAAATCTTTCATGTTCTCTCTGCATATTCGAGAGGCTTCATTAACCTCAGCACTGTACATCCCAAAATAGACATAACGATTCCATATTTTTGTGCACATCAGGTCGCCTGCAGTTTTTTATAATTATCTGTTACTAAACAAAATTCACAGAGCAAAGGCTTTCATTTCTAATGTATTATAATATTATCATGCAACTATGAAAAAAAAACATGCCCGGATATCTTCAAAAAAGATCTGTCTTTCACAGTGGGGATGAAAAATATTTGCATAATTAGAGGGTTAAAAGTGTCTTTCATATAGGTATGAAAATGTGTAACACTATGAAATAACATATATAAATACATGTACAAGATAACAGTATTGAGAAGTGATGTCAAGCTATTGCATAAAAATCAGCATACACCAACACACCCAAAAGCCACAAAGTAACTCAACACCCCTAAAAAAACAACAAACAAACAAAACAACAACAACAAACAACCAACCAACCAACCAACAAACAACAAAAACTACACATGAATCACTAATGTCGTATCCTTAAGCTTGAGGTATAACTATAACACCGGAGACTTAAGTAGCTTGAACATTTCAAAACTAAAACAATCCCATTAACAGGGGACATTAAATCTACATTATGAAGAGTAGATCTTTGGAGACATAAAAGAGAGGAAAATTAATATAGTTTAGAATAAATTAGATCAATATCGACCTCGACTGACCTGGAATGCCACATGAAAAGTATACTATATCAATGGAACTATATTTTTTATAGTTACTCTCAGGTGAAAGTTGATTTTTCTGACTTTCCCATCAGCCCTCGCGGCTTCCGCCGGAACTCCATGACAAACCAGCTGGAGGCCGAGCGAGGTATCTGCTGTGAAGTCAAATTATTGATAATGACAAGAGAGTTATCCCATCCGTAAGACGAGAAGTATCCTGACTTGGTTGTATTACTCATGTGTAAGTTAAGAAAGGGATTTTAACACTCCATGATGCATACTCAGTTCGAAAGACAGAATCAAAGAATATTGACAGATATTTCAGGAGAAGGTGAATAGTGCAACAACCGTTTATATAAACGTCGAGAAGACTAGAAACAGTGAAGGTATCAACCTCAGGACCATGGTACACAATTTTGGGAACCTGCACACTGGGCCAGAAAAATAATAAAAAGTTGTGCCATACATCTCAGGAACACCAGACAATGCTGTAGAAACCAACAAACTGACCCAAAAAATAAAAACCAGTGACGCTACAAAATGCACCGTGCTGTGTGGGACTAGCATTCCGCTTCAAGAAATCCTTGACGCACCAACTGGAGGCTGGCAGTCCAGACAGAGATGGTCCGTGTTCCCGCATCACAAGGAGTACAGTGCTGTCCCTGCCCACATTGGTTACGTGTATTCTCAAGCAATAACAGGTACAAGTGTATTATTTACCCAAGAATACCCGTCACCGACATGGGCACCTCTGCCATTCCATCCATGTACGCCCTCCGACTCTAGGTGTTACTCCTTGTCATTAATAAACAAAACAAAGAACAAAGCAAAAACAACAAACATAATAACAATTTGAGTTAGCCACATAATACCGAACAATCTGCCTTGTTTTAGATAGTTTTGAATACAAAACTTATCGCCGAGGGAAGATTTTTTTGTTGGAGCGACATAGTTATTGTTGTAGTGTGAAAACTTAAGTATCTTTTAAAATCCAAAGTGGTGCACGTTAAAATAAACAAAAAAGGCTAAAAAGTAAGAAATTGCTCTTGAGTTAAATAGTTAATACATTTATTTTCCTGTACTACGTTTTTTGTTTATCATATTTGAGAGTCAGGAAAGCATTATTTCATACAGAAAAGATTTCTACGTAAAAAATGCAGACACTTTTCCTAACGTCAGAATTAGACAATATTTTCCAATAAAAAAGCTTCTTTCAAGTGAGTTAGGAAAAAAGTTAGCTCCGCCCAACCGTGATCTTTCTATGTTTAAAATAATAGCGCCGTTTCTGAGTGCTGTCGGCTGGCGCCCATTCAGAGTCCTGATCACAGTGATCGAAATGTTGCGTGCTCTATTGTAGCAATTTTCCTGTGAGTGTTTAGAGGAAAAGAGAAATGTAAGAAGTAGCAAGAGGAAGAGAGGAAGATGGAAGAATAAAGAGAGAGGAGAATGATTGAGAGGCAAAGAATAACAAATAAAGTGAAATTAAGACTCCATACAGTTAGGGGCAATGAAAGGAAGGGATAAAAAAAATGAAGAGATAGGGTGGGAAAAAAGGTTCGTAATATTTAAGAGCTACATTATTAGACATAATATGAACCTAAATCGTAAAAAAGCTGATTTAATAAAAACTACAAAGAGGATTAAATTTAAAAAAAGTTATAACACAAAACAGCATCAACCCAATAAACAACTATTGATTAAACCACGCAAAAAGTATATTTTAAGAACTGGGTCAACTAAAACAATCGAAGCTTTTGTGAAGATGTCACTCATTTCAAAGTTTTAGTTCAGGAAAAAAGACAAGTTTAAAAATCGCGACTCTTGATAGCCAAACTCCGGAGTGGGTTGAAAGTATCTCGGAAATCCACAGACACACACACCCACACACACGTTTTCATTTTGAAATAACTCAGACGAAAGAGAGAGAGAGAGAGAGAGAGAGAGAGAGAGAGAGAGAGAGAGAGAGAGAGAGAGAGAGAGAGAGAGAGAGAGAGAGAGAGAGAGAGAGATGACATGAATAGGTCTAAATCGATATATGAAAATAATAAATGATCAAAAATGGGTTAAGACCATAATGCAATCGACACTGATGACGATGATGATGATGATGATGATGATGATGATGATGATGATGATGATGATGATGATGATGATGATGATGATGATGATGATGATGATGATGATGATGATGATGATGATGATGATGATGATGATGATAATGATGATGTGGTGATGATGATGATGAAAAAATGATAATACAAGATTGAAAAACGTGTCTTATAATAACTTCAAATTTCTTCTGAGAGAAACCAACATAAGACGAAAATATCTATTAACATGAAAAGCACCCTTTTGCCCTGAAACCAGATATCTTAGAAGTGGTTAAGAGCGACCAAATACAACAACAAAAAACAAACAAACAACGAGAACATTTTCAAATTTAGATAATCAATTATTATTAAGCAGGGGAGCTACTATTCTATCTTTATCTGCTGAAAGTCACTTGATTTAGTCTTTAAGGAGAAAATGTACTTCACAATTTCAAGAACCAAATGGCTTCCTCTCTTTAGACAGACGCCCATTAGGTGCACTTGAAAAACTAGTTCAGTGTCTACTTTAAACTTTGTTTCCTCGGCCTGGGGATCGCTGGATCGGACAGAAAGGTTTCCGGCATGGAGTACAGGAGACGGATGATTCTGAATCAAGGCCACGATCGATAGCTTAACTTGTATGAAGGACAACGAGCTACAGTGAATAGGCAGCGAGGATGGAGCCGAAAACGCACTAAGACTAAGAGATAAATTATAGAAGATATTGAAAAGTGTAATTTTTTTTAAATAGACACGCCCTTGATACCAGCGAAGTTGCTTCATCTACATGTATTAAAAAAACCAAACGAGACATCGATTTAGAAACCAAACACATATGTCTACTCTTCGTTTTAACCTGCTTCTTTATAGCAAAAGCAATGATTGTGATCGTTCACTGTAACAAAACAGTTTTTATTTTCGTTATTTGGTAAACCTTCTTGCCACGATTTCCCACACAAAAGCAGATTTTTAAATTAATACTAATCTATTAACATCACGTATTGCAAAAACAGATCCTTACTAGTTCAAATGTATCACTGCAAACAAGACCAAGACTAAGCAAATGTTATATTTGGTCTACGTTAATGTATGCGAATGAAACGTGGACTCTGACTGCGGATACTAAAAGAAGAATATATGCTTTAGAGATGTGGATTTATAGAAGAATAACAAAAGCCTCTCGGAAAGAAAAGAAAACAAACTTTCAGATACTAGAGATAGTAAAATCAAGCAAAAACAGTTCCTCATGGCAGTAAAAGAGATAAAAATTAAACATTACGGACATGTCAGAAGGCACAGTTCATTGCAGAAGATCAAAGAGGGTATGGTGGAAGGCATGAGAGGTAGAAGAAGGAGGCGGATAAGCTGGGTCAAGAACGTGGAGGACTCGCTTTAACGAGAAAGATGGAAGACCATGGCATCCAACCTCTGGAAAGAGAAGGAACTCTGACTGACTGACTCATTTTGTCAATAATTTTATGATACATAAAAATGAGCTGAGGTTGGCATTACTTGTTATTTTATGAAAAAACGTAGTGAGAACAAAAACTAAATCAAAATTAGATAGCTGTTAATAATATTTTTTACTAAAAGGAACAGTGGAAGACAATGCTAAAAGTAGAAATCATGCTGGTATCAAAGATTTTCACAAAACGTAACGGAAATAGCTGTTCTGAGAGTTTGTCAGCGGATTACATTTTTGTGTATATTATTAGCTGCGTGTAATCAAGTGACGCACAGTTCCACAGCAAGGCATGGTTTACAGTTGAACAAGTAATTCAAACAAAGTAACATTGCAAATCAAACCACACTATAAGAAAATTCGCCTCCATTCGCAACTGAGGGAATGGAAGGTTTTTATATATACAAAACAGCTCACAAAAAAATCAATTTTTCTATTATTTTTCCTTTATTCTATTATTAAGCTTCACACAAGTTTCGTATGGGGTTTCTTTTCTTGCTTTTTTATATTTTGCGTACAAATTGATACGATAAGGAGCTTGAATCTGCGGAGTGAAGCATTGGCCTTTTCTTGATTGTGTAGCATAACACATGGAAACGAGGAAAAAGAGCTTGTGAGTGTATTTGGACATTGCTCGCAGGAAAATCTGTCTATATTTGGCAAGCTATACGTTTCGAGCCTTCTGTTCCATAACAAAGACTCTGTTACTTAATTTGCAATGGTGACGCAATCAATGGAGGCAAATAAACCAACTTCGTGCATGTCTCAGAGCAGGGGTCCGGAGCCAGAGCACCATGGAGTCGGAGATGACTCCCAAGCCAAAATAGGATAGCTGAAACACAGTCACAGATGGAAATCATGGCTTGTTCTGCTGGCACTGCCTACTTTAGCAGAGGAGTATCTTTAGTCATCTTAAAAACAGGTCCCACTAGACAGTCGGGGTAGGAGGAAAAAGATGAAGGCAAGCCAAAGCGAGGGAGATAATAGTGGTACTTGTACATTACCGAACCCAGGGGAGATCACTGGTTGTCCAGAACAGAAGCCATTAATTTATTTAAGGCTGTCCTAATAGGGGCTTCTGGTCGCGCCATTTCCATTGCATTATTCAAGTGTGAAAAGTTTGGAGTTGCCCGGGAAGAAAATAAAAAATAAATATGCCTTCGCAGATTCAGGGAAACAGGGGAGCATAGATAGCACATCAATTCACTGGATGAATGGTTGAAAGAAGCAAAGAAAGAATCATTTAAAGTAAAGATATAAGTTCTATAAAAAAATGTCGCTATCCTGTCAAACTTAAAGAAATTAAGTGTCACTATTATTGCTTCCATTTCGCTCACAATAATTTACTGGCCAAGAAATATTATAAAACATGTGTATTCCAGTAAACTTTGGATAGATTAAAAAGGGGGAATTCATTATATTATTTTTCCTTTGGTATCATGGTTTTCAAAATGAAAGCCTGTGATAGACAAAAGCTCCGTTTCAAATATTTCCATAAGAAAAGATATTCATCCCTGTGAAAAGAAATCAATACATTTTCTTCATTTCAAGACACATGGGCAATAATTATCGCCATGTCAACCAAAAACGCATGATTGACTTTGGATGGAGTAACTATTATCTAAAAAATATCATCCCCATCTTGTTGTGCTAACTATGTATTCTAACGTTAAAGCATGGAGTTGTGTAGAAAGAAAAAACGTAAGATTTATTTCTATTTACATAGGCTATTGCTGATGAAGTCTTTGTTGTAGTATTGTAGTTTTCTTCACCAAATATGGCAATTGTAACAAAAATCTTTGAAAAAAACCCAATGAAAAGTAATTGCCTGCTTTGATATGTCTAATGTGTTAACGGGAAACATGTTTTTGAAAATAATGATGAAAATAGTGCATATAGTGTTAGCGCCGATTCTGAATTTCAAAATAGTTTTTATCTTCCGTTGTTCTGCATTTAGTTTGCAGGGCTCATCAGGAAGTTTTATTATGTTTTCAACGTTTGTGTTTAGAGGCATGATCAGGATCTAGAACTAAATATGGATATAGAAATCTGACCTTTTTATCACAAAAAAGCGTCTAGTTGATATGGAAAAATCATGTTAGAAAATTAATTTTGTATGAAGGTAATCAGTTGGACAGTCTAATACACCAGTAAGAAAAATTTAGAAACAAAATAATAAAAAAGCAACTCACCTCAAGTGTTGAAATTACTTGTAAACAAGCAACACTGTTTCAACACGCTAGATTACTTTAAATCAGGCAGTTGACTATTTTTTAACCCTTGTGAGGACCGCAGGATACGAAAAAAAAGGATTAAAGTTATCAGAAAATAGTTATACCACAGACTTCCTGGAAGGTTATTATACTATCAAGTCTATTTTCAAACAAAGTTTAGGACGAAGTGAAAGGAAATTGAAAATAAAATTCTGCACTTAAATAATAAGTTCCAGCGCTTTTATTGAACTGCCTCGTCGCTGAAAAGATGCCCTTTCATTGAGGATGTAATACGTTTTATAAATAGAGAGAGAGAGCCAAATTTCATCGCGAGAGTCATATGGAAAACACAATAAGTTATATGTCCAGTTAATGATGTAAGCCTACATTTGAACAAAGTTGTTCTGACGCATAGGAATTGCATAACTCTAAGAATCGACTGTAATTAATACGTAATGCAGTAATTGTGATATATAATATAGTCGAATACATTGCGATTGATCAATATTAGTTTTGTATTTGAAAAAGTTTCAAATAAAACAAAGTGTCCTTTAAGAGACAAGGAAAAGTTAAGCTCATTTACTTAATTTAAAAAATAATTGGAATTGAAAAAAAAAACACCCTCAAATGAATAGATTGGAAGGCGCGAGCAGAAGAATAGTAAACACTGAATGCTTTCTTCTCATTGTCATTTTGTTTCCCCAATCTCATTTGACTGTAACAATGGGTTGACTGCTTGCATCATTACTTAAAACTTTGATTTCAGCAGTAAAAATAAAGATCCGAGATCTGTGATAATGAGATGAATTTTTGTAGTTTGGCTATCTATTATAATATTAAAATGGATCTCAATATTTAACCATGTAGAATTTTACAATCCGCAAGATAAATGTGATTTAAAAAATATGTGCCTTTGACACAGGCCGACAAGAGAGTAAAGTAAAAAGTGCGGAAGACTGGTATGCAAAAGAAGAGGAAAGAGCAAAGTTAATATTACAGAATGAAAAACAAGTTCACTTTCAAATATGCAAACTCATCTAATCGCTGAGGGAGGCAGATGAATACAACAGTAAAAGAGGAAAATATAATCATTCTACATGGAAGACCACAATACCACTGTGGAGGTGTGAAATAACCCGACATCTCAATTATCAAAACAACATTTACACAGTAATGCCAAAAAGTAATATAAATAAAACCTTTACATGGTCTACGGAATCTCTAGTAAAGGGACCTGTACATGCATATACGTATTATTACACGCATTGATTTCTCTAGTCTAATTCTCTTTGTATGAAGGCTGCACTTTGCTATGCAGGCTGGCAGTGAGCAGCGCCGAGGTGCAGACAGGTCAGAGTTTCACTGTATAACCACGGGCCATTTTTCTCGTGGGATCCCTCCCTATAGGCCGGGACGCCCCAATAAACTAATTAATCCTTGCGCGGGGCTGGCCGGCCACTGCCGGGACACTGTGCCTCAATCAGCTTGATTGCCGCCAGGGGCGACCGTGCTCAGTGCCCGCCCACCACACGCCTGGCCGTATCCCCTTACTTTCGGCTTAAACCTTCATTCTGCAGGTTCTCTCATTATGCATAACCATTCATACTCATATTAAAGTTTTAGAGAGAGGGTGACAGGTGTCGAGCACGCGAAGAGACCATAGAAGTAATGGTAACAAGAATTGTACTGAAAGTGAAACCAATAATTATGAACTAAAGAAGACGAAAAGATTTGGTTCAAGTAAAACACACACACACACGCGCACGCACTCAGCTTTTCCCATGCAAACAAAAGGTGTAGGCTCTTAATTTTTACACATGATGCCACATAATAGGTATGCACGGTAGCGGGGGAGGGTAGGGGGTCAATTTCAATTCTCTCTATCTTTAGACAGGTGACTTAGAAATACTAGTTCTAAACAACTGCAACACCACCGCCACCGCCACCACCACCACCATCACCACCACCACCACCAATAATAATAATAATAACAATAATAATAATAATAATAATAATAATAATAATAATAATAATAATAATAGCTCCCGCTATTACTTCTGGTTTGTGGAAGTAAAAGTTAAAGCGTTAAAGTTAGGCTAGATGTATAGTCTGTGTCTTGATAAACAACTGCAAAATTTATTGTTTATCAGAATCAACAAAAAAAACCCACCATTGAAAGATCGATCATATTATTGATTTTTTAACATCGATAGTTTGTATCTAGCTAGCTGCATAAACATAAAAACATGTTTCAATTTGTTTCGTTTTATATTTTGTGCATTGTCCCCCCCCCTCCCCCCTTGAATCTTGTTGTGTAATAATTAATAAACGGAGACTGACCCTTTGGAAACGAACACTGTTTGTGATGCAAATTCCTACGGAGCTCAACTTGAAAACCATGTCCTCGGCTACTTGAAACTCTTGATACGATCGCACGTAAAACTGCAATAAAGCGGGTTCAAGCTCACATAATTGTATTCCTATCGCGCTATCGATCTCCAGCTATTGTTTCAAGGCTCTTAGCCCAGAAGCAAGGCTCGCTTAGATCACTGAGAGGAAGCTACGTCTAGCTAGGTGCGGCCATGTTGCGCTGCAACATTTGCATCGGGAATCTCCCATGGGAGGCGGAGGTCTCGGGAGAACATGGTCCTCCCAGAACGCCACAACACGGAACAACACGCCGCAACACGCGTCTAGCGTGTGGGTCTCAGCTAAACATGATCGTTACTAGATCTATATCAGCTTGATTATTGGCAACAAACGTAGTCCACGCCCCCGTCTGTGGTGACTTTCATGTTTTTTTTCTTGTTTTCCGGCATGGCTTGTCTTGTAAATGAATATCTTTTTTTTAAAGAATTGGGTTTGTGTGTGTATGCCTGAAAACACGACGATTTGACGACATCCTTCGTTATTGGAAAATGTCATATCTAACATTTTTTTTAAAGCCAGGAATACACACGCGTTTCATAAAATTAAGATGTCCTTGCGTGACATTTAAAAGTAAAATTTATAGAGTGACCTTGAGCGCTCTCCGGTCGTATGTTTAACCGACTTAAAAAAAGCAAAAAACGAGGAGATTTAATACAATTCCTGCACCTGCAGAATCAGTGTCGCTTTATCTCAGAACACAATCTTTCTAAAACCGTAAAGGTGTGGATGTAGAAAACCTGGCCACCGTACCCTGGCTACCAGGTAGAAATATATGATGGAGAAGATTCGCCACTTGATCACTCTGTCGTACGCTAGTCATGGTCTGGCATTGCCCTTCGATACTTGTTTGAAAATCTAAGAGGAATGACTAAGATTACTAGCAGTGCTCCATCAAAGACAATCAATAGAAAGTTGAAACCTTCCATAGCGACAAATAAAATTGTATAAAGGTTGAGGAAAATCCGTCAAAAAGCCTACAATTAGACATATTGATTTTTTGTTTGTGTGCAGAGGTGAATGACTGTGATAGCAAGATCCTTCAAGTGCGCCATGCTTAATGAGCATAATAATGGTAGGTGGGTCTTTGAAAGACTGCCTTTACTTAGTAATACAAAACATCAAATTACTGATGATTTAGGTATAATTGAGTTAAGCCAGAGAGCCTTATTTCGTAGTTTCTAGAAATTAGAATGTTAGATTCTATATCACCACAAACATTACTATTACATGCTTTTCTGAGCCAATGGAAATAAAGAATCTAAAAGTATGTGTGGTAGTTGAGTTTTAAGGCATACACTATGAGAGACGTTAGATTGGCCTTGCCATCAGGACTTATGTTCACACAGATCTTTAGAAAAGAACCACAACAAATACATTGTAAATCTAAGATTACTACTAGTATGCAATTCCGAAGTTTTATGTAAAACTAATTGGACATTTATGGAAAACAATCATGTTGAAAAGTTCAACATTTTATTTCAATGTAAAAAAATTAGCCTCCAATTCTGGTAGACGCCAAACACAGAAACGGCGGCTCCAAGCGACTTGAAACTGTCTATGTGCCTTAGGTTTGCTTTCAACGAATTACAAAGGTATGTTTCCTAATTTTTAGTCACTTAGTTTACAGTTGAGTTTTTAATTGTCTCGTTGTAAAAACGTCTTATATGCCTAGTGCCACATCGTGAATCTAACAGTTCCCCTCGCCATTTTGGATTCATTGATCATCGCCATTATCAGGTTGGCTTGTCGGTAGTGTCTGACAGTGACCCCCGTACAATCTGCCTAAATAGCTCTCTGTCTTGAGCGAGCCTTCCTGCCTCACGGAGCCTCCTTCCTTTGTAGCCTGTCGCCGTTGTCCTCCATCTACCTTCTGGCAGGTCTGCCCTGTCTCCGCTTTGCCTCAGCTTTGCTTCTATCCCAACTGTCATGTCCTTTCAGGTGCCCAAAGGATTTCAGTTTTCTTTCTTGGATTATTCATAAGCCAATTTGGTTTGATCTTAAGTTCTTTTAGCATATCGTCATTTCGCCTGTGTGCCGTCCTTAGAACTCAAAAGCATTTTTCTGTAGCATTTTAATTCAAAAGAACACAGTTTGTTTTTATCTGCTTTTGTAATTGTCCACCTTCGCATGTGGCAGTGGGGAATATGCAAGATCTTATGATTGCAGTTTTGTCTCTTAGTTTCTTCTCTTCCAGAGTTCAAACAAGTCTGTTGATATTCTTATATTTATTTCCGATGAGCATTTGGCGTCTCCGTGAATCCTAGAACCTAGGTATTCAAAGTGGTCTACATGCTTCACCTTTTCTCCATTCGTTGATAATTGATTTAAATTCTGACGCTTGGTTTGTCTTTCCTCGATTGACTTGCATCGCAATGAATTCAAGTCACAGAACAGTACAAGTGCGCAAAACCTTGACGTGCATATTCCTACCAAGTCCAACCCATACCGCATCTACGCATTTAAGCTAGGGTTTGTTAAAAAGAAAGAGAAACACATCAAATGAAAAAAATAAAACAATACCAAAGAATTATACGTTGAAAGAAATACAGAAATGGATTTAAAAACGTATTCAAACATTGTGAAGTTAATCTTGAGTTTGGAATGCGTTGAATTAAGTACAGATCCTGCTTTTAAATCTCAAAATCGTACGATGCAACGTAGCTGCATTAACACCTAGATACTTTATATTAGTAATGAGACAAAACTGAACCGACATCCAGAATAGCGCAGTTTCTTTCAAAGGTTTCAAAACCGCGATAACCAGGGGGAAAGTTTACAAGGAAGCAATTGTTGTGTTGAGTAACTGTACTTAAAACTTTCCGAAAGAGTAACGTTGGGGATTTTCAGCAAAATGTTTTATTACTGTGTGGAAAATGTGGGCGTTTTTAATCATTCTCACTCATTAGAGTATTAAATGTCTACTTTTTATTTGTGGCAAGCGTCGACCCTTAAATAATTCTTACCCATTCTTAAGAAAAAAATAATTTAAGTTTGAGCTCTCTACGAGATAATCTACGAGATAATCAGTAACCCTTTTAGTTCTGTTCATCCAGCAATCACCACAGATTTTGTGATTTACATCTAGTTTCATTTAAAAACATCTATAAGTTCCCATACCTTAGACTGCGATAATACTATATTGAAATTAGTTACAAAATATTGACTTAAGAAAAATGTTTCCATTGTATTGGTTGCCATTTCAGCCCTCTCCTCAGCTTTATACGTGAGGGTGATTGTCTAAGCTTTTTTCAGACCATTATGTAACAAAGTAAAAAAGATTACTAAGGCACTGCAGTAAGGATAAAGAGAATAATAAAATACCATGGAATCAGGTATTGGAAAATGACGTTCAACCCCACCATAATTAATGTCAGCAAAAGACCCAATGCTCTACCAAGTACTTTGCCCAGTGCCTCGAATGCCTGTCAGGATTTTACAGACTCGACGTAAGACTAAAACCAGAGAAGAGCAAAACAAGAGCAATGTCGTGTGAAAGGCAACATAATATTATTTTCCGTCTCTCTTCCGTTAGGCGATTAAGACAAGTCAGTCGGAGTGACTATCTCTATATTGATGGAAGTGTTAGGCTTTTCGCATCGCACACTAACAGAGGCTTCTCCTCGAACCATACACTGTCCTGAGCATACGAAAATAAAGAATCAAAGGGCGACAATGTCCGTGTGATTAGAAACTTTAAGGTCTTTCCTGAAGTAATTTAAGTGTTGTGATAGACAAAATCACTCCCCCCCCCCGTGTTTGTTTGTTTGTTTGTTGTTTGTTTTATTTTTTTTAGAAAGAAAGCGATTTTTTTGGTTTTATATTAATAATTTTTCGCTTGAAAATGGATCAACAAGAGCGATACATATTGAAGCAACGGTTGTTTTTATTTGAATTTTGGTTTATTACCCTGAAATCATTAATAAAAATTCCAAAAGACACTTATAAAATATATGCAATTATATTTCTACTCATTCTTTCATTTAAAAAAAATCTATCCTTAAATAATTACAATGATGTATACTATCACGCCCCTACGCTCTCTAAAAAGAGGTTCGTCCTGAAGGTGTTGTGCCAAACCTCCCTGTGTGGCTTGCCATCTTGGGACAGATTTTACTGGCACAAAGAACAACCAATAAATCCAGAAGTGCCAACAGTGCAATGGGTTCACAAACATCTAGTAAATGGTGAACAATAGAAAATAGATGTTGCATTAACGTGTTTTATTTTAATGTAACAGATCACTAGAGTAATACAGTTTTATAATAATAAACTTAATAATTCTGACTGCGATCCTCTCTCTCGCGCCACGAAACTAACAAGTAATGTCTGTTTTGGAATTAAAACACATTTCATATATCAAAAAAGATCTAATTGAATGTCATTATCAGTATCTTTTAATAAAAGTTTTATTGAAACTGTTTGTCGGGTTAATTTTTTATTCTTTAAATTAAATTAAGTACATTGTCTATCTTGCCTTTTTTGCATCGCAATCTAATGTAGTTTACCTGAACTGGGCAACTTTACTGACAAGCTGCCAACAGATACTCCAGTTTTCTTTTACACAAGAAATATAGATCATCGAATTTTCAAAGGCCTTGACCTCAATATCGTGTTTTTTTTTATTATTTTTCTGTGAGCTATTTGAATTGTAGGGGGCTGAAAACATATATCTACATAATATTTTATTGCACTACCGGTACTAAATATCATTTGTAATTGAACTGAACCAAAAAATTGGCACGAAAGATGCCTTTGATTAAACTACATTCCAAAGGCAAAATGTTAAACATACTGAAACTTGCGCAAAGAATCTTCACCCCATCCCACCCCCAAACAAAGACGAAGTAAAAATAAATAAATAAATAAATAAATAAAACTAATGCAAAACTCATGGCTCATCTCATGAGCAACTCAACTTGAGTTTTCGCCTCTTGATTTGGTTGGTCTCTGTTTCATCAAGAAAAAAGGCGTTTTTATTTTGCCTTTTTTAAACCTGACTTCACTGATTCCGAAGCCTTCCCAATTTCAATTCATGAGCGAGTGATTCCACATGCAAGTCGTGAGGAGACGAGAAAAAGCAACAGCTTTGTTTGAACAATATTGAAACAAGACCGATCTTTTTTTGTGTCGCTGAGATCTCTCATCATTTCCATCATAGCTATATTTAAAACAATAAAAATCATAATCTAAATGTTAATGAAAAGCATTTTTATATCACAACGAACGATTGGTCCATTTTGTGATCTCGGACTTGCACATATGTATAAGGAATTGTATTTATTTTCTCCTCGTTTTAGTTTTATGATGATTAAAACGACAGCGACAAAAGCAGCAGCAACAGAATCAGCAACAACAAAACCAAAAAAAAACATTAATAAAAATAAT
>RQTK01000180.1:220840-240626 GCA_003991915.1 Elysia chlorotica
CTACTACTACTACTACTACTACTACTACTACTACTACTACTACTACTACTACTACTACTACTACTTAAATATATAATGAGGATTATAGTTGCATATTATATGAATAATTAATGAATCTTAGTATAAAATTTTACGCTGCAAATGCTTTTTCTTTTTCCTTTCTTTTTTTTTTTTGCTGCGAAATTTCAATGGTGTCATTGTAATCTATTTTTGAGCGTCTCTTTCTCAATGCTAAAGATGCTAAGATCTGACAACTTCTGGGCCATTGTGAACCTTGATTCGTTTTTTATTCTTTTTATTTTTGAAAATGACCATTTACCACTGCAGTTTGTCACCATCAGGGTAAGCAATAGTCCTAGGGCGATAAAGCTGCTTGAATAGGGAAAGCTGCTTGATTGTTTTCTATTGTGAGTCCGTTTATTGGTAGCCATTTTTTTTATTTTTAGGGTGTATTTCTTTCAGATATCTCTGAAAGAGTACAGGCTCATCCGAAAGGTTTGGATCAACATCATTCGAGAATTGCGCCGTCAGTTTTTTCAAATTGTCTTGAATGTTCGCTCTACTTGTATCTGCTCTTGCAAAAATGAAAATTTCCATGACAATTCATTGTATACAATGGCTCTTTTCATAAGATTGGTGGAAAGTCCATCAATGGTATGTGAAGAAAGATTTTAATTTGAACATTTCCCTTGTTGGCCTGTTGTCTAGTGTTTCGTGAGAAGGGCCATCACCTGGATGTGTTTTTCTCTTTCTTCTGGCCGCTTTGTAGTCAACAACTGGCAATAGTTGGTGTAAATTTGCTAGATTTCGTCAAAATTGTCACGAGTTGTTCAGACAAAGTGTTGTAGAGAAGAATAAAGAGATATATACCTATTCAGGGTAACCTGAGGGTCCTGCAATGTTTTGCTAACTGTGTGAAAACGTTCTAGCAGAATTGTCCAATGGTGTAGCATAAAGACAGACTCCAGTTCATCCTTCTTTTGTTGCAGATTTCTGGCCTGTCGTCTTGTATCACCCTTGTCATTGGTTTGCAAAGTTCTATTTGTTGATAGCTATCCTCAATTGCAGACGAAGCTTTTGCATGCGCCTCCCACCTTGTATCAGGAAAATGTTGAACAACTCTTGACTCCACTGATAAAAAGGGTTTCAGTGCTGACACAGAAAAGACACAGTATAATTAATTAATGAAACCAAAGAAATTGACTGCCTCCACGGATGATCAACAGCACCACGCCCTACGAGATTAAGAGAACGATCGGCAGACGTAATGAATTTCGCAAATTTGTTTTTCTCCGAAAGTCTTTGTTGGACTCCGTTATACTTGCCAAAAATGTTGGCTGCGTTGTCTTATGACTGGCTTATACATTTACTGAACTCGTTTCCAATTTCTTCAAAGCAGTTAAGAAATTATGTCTCTGCCATAGCATTTTCTGTGTGGTCTTGAATTATGAAGTTAACAAAAATGTAAAAACCTTTCGGTTGATCTCTCATCTTTCGGTATACAAATCTAGATGAGAGTGATTTGGTCAATACGTGAAATATCATATACTGAAGTACCCAGCTTGTTTGCTATCATTGACAATTTTGTCACACTGTGAAAATTAAATATGTGCGTGTATTTTTTTAAACGGAGGCCTCTAGGCTTTGCTCCACACCATCACATTAATTTAGCAAGTATAACTTGTATATGTCTATTCGGATGATGCCACACCATTTAGATGCCAAATACTAGTGTTTCCAGTTCTTAAAATATTACAGCCTTTAATTAAATTTCGTTTATGTCATGTTGTTTCATTTTTTTATTCCTCCCTCCCTTCCTTCCTTCATATCTTTCTTTTTTTTCTTCCCCAATTTGAGGCCCAACAAAACACGCCTAGCACATGGCTAAATCCGGGTCTGATAATGATGATGATGATGATGATGATGATGATGATGATGATGATGATGATGATGATGATGATGATGATGATGATGATCATCATGATGATGATGATGATGATGATGATGATGATCATGATCATGATCATGATGAGGAGCATGTTATAGTACCTTTACACTCAAATAACATTAACCCAAATTACATCTAGCTTTTGAAAACCACAAGAGAATTTTTAAAAATTGATAAAAATTAAAATGTTTTTTTTTCTTATAGTTTTGGGACTTTTTGGCTTCTATCGAATTAAATAAACTACAACCATATTTATTAGTCATCTTTTCTTCTCATAGTTTTCGGTAAATTTCCCCCCCCCCCCCTAAAAAAAATAACAAAGCCACATAAAAAATGTAAAATCTTTAACAGGAGTACACAATGTGTAATTTATGTTTCTACCTTTTTAAATATAATCCACTCAACCCAACTCTCTCTCTCTCTCTCTCTCTCTCTCTCTCTCTCTCTCTCTCTCTCTCTCTCTCCCTCTTCTCTCTTCTCTCTCTCTCTCCTCTCTCTCTCTCTCTCTCTCTCTCTCTCTCTCTCTCTCTCTCTCTCTCTCTCTCTCCCTCTCTCTCTCTCTCTCTCTCTCTCTTTCTCTCCTTCTCTCTCTCTCTCTCTCTCTCTCTCTCTCTCTCTCTCTCTCTCTCTCTCTCTCCTCTCTCTCCCTCTTCTGATGATGATGATGTGTGATGTGCTCTCTCTCTCTCTCTCTCCCTCCCTCTTTCTCTCTTTCTCGTCCGCACTTCCTCGCCCACTCTGTCTCTCTCCCCCCCCTCTCTCTCCTTCTATCTATCTCTATCTTGAGCTCTTCCACTTTCGCTCCCAGTCTCATTTATGTCAGCTGTCTGAAACACTTTTTAGACCATAATTCATTTCCTGTTTGCGCTTCGCCCTCTTTGTCCCACCTCTCAGTTAGCTTTGTGTCGCTCCTATCAGCTTTTTGTACAGAACCAGAGCCCTCGACGAGCGTTAAATTACATCTTTTAATCCAGCTCCGTCAACTTTTGCCAGCTATCAGATGTTGGATATGCTTGATCATCGTCTTAATTAAAGGCCAAAGAGCATACAAAAATCGATGATGCCGCCGAGACAAAGGCGCTATCTTCACGTGTCATTCTTGATCAACGCCTGGCTTAGCTTGTTGCAAATTAAAAAAATATCACTTTTACAAATCAATTTGTTGTAATCAGCATTGCGATTGGAAAACGCACCCCCACTCTTTTTTTTCCACACACATACACACACTGCCTATTCTCTTTTCCATTTCTTCGTGGGTTTTTTTATATAAAGATATTTGATTAAATTTTAACTTTAGCTTAATTTGATACTTGGTTCAGGACGAACCAGGCGTAGAGTAGTTTTGTCTAAAGAGTATCCAGTTTCAGTTCATCTTATTAAATTAGTACCGCTTGTAATTAGAAGTTGACACTATCACCATAGCTACAATCACTGTAATTTTATTTCTTTCCTTGTTGCATTATACTAATTTGTTTAACGCCTTTAAATTTCTATAATAATACGAATTTAGAGTGTATCAGAGAGATTTTGTTCACGAGGCTGTTTATGTGCAACTTATGTTTTTCTTCTAAAATACGAAATACAAAGTATCTATGAATTAACACAATATTCAATGAAACTTAGTGCGTAAAGTAGTGCTTTCTAGTTTCTTAAACAAACGCCGCTTTGTTGCGCAATTTTTATTGAGAAATTCAGATATGTAATAAACAGCCTGAGTAAATCTATAATTATGTAAAAAAAAATTGTGCTCATTGTGGGCTGCCCGCCTCGATTTTTGCCCATCTCCACAGACTTACTCAATCTCTTGAAAATTACAAAACATTTTTGTAATGAACCAATATACTTCAGGTAAGGGACATGCTGACCATTTTTTAAAAAGCAATGACCTTTGATATTATATAAAATTTCAATGTAGGCTATCCCTCCCGCAAAGGCCAATCTGTATTATAAGGTCGTCGCTTTCTCCTTCCTTTTTGTAAAGTAGCGCATTTAGGGGGAAAAACGGCGTGCCCTTTTGCACTTCAGACCGGCAATTCTTAAAAGTTTATCACTGCAGACTTACCCAATCACTTAAAAACAAAGACAACTGACTCAGGAGTAATCTAGAATCTAGATCTGAATTAGATTCTATTAGACCATAAAGCATGACTCAACTGTACCATGAGCGAAATTTACTTGTGGAAGATCTAGAACTATTGGTATTACGATGGCACGTGACAAAAAGAGACGTCGTTTAAGACGATCCAGATACTCAACAGGAACACTCAATCCAAATCAAATCCCATCCATCACACAATCACAAATATCGCTTGATCAACCATTCATATCTAGGCCTACTGATACTGGTCAAAATTTAGATGTAATCTAGGTCTACGACAAAGTGAAAGCAGACACAGATCTAGATTTCCACAACGTAAACCCAACTTCAGATCTGCTACACCACTACAAATAGAAGATAGATCTAAACCCACACGGATTATATCTAATCTAGATCTAGATCTACATCACCACTAACGCATCCACCTGATATTTAATTTAGTCAGGCAGCTTCTAGAGTTATACTGCCAACTGCCCCAAATAATGACAATACACCACTTGATCAACCATCCACATCTGGGCCTACGGATACTGATCAAAATCTAGATCTAGATCTACGACAACGTGAATACAGACATACGAGGTATACCTAGCTTTAGATCTGCAACACCACCACAAGAAGCAGATAGACCCACACGGACAAGATTTACACCACCACTCCCCCACATGAGTCAGGCAGCTTCTACGCTTACACCATCAACTGGCCCAAACCATGACAATATAAATGTTGTTGCCCACAATATGGAAGGAATGACAAAAACATGACAATATTGTGACGCAAAATTATGGCCCAAAGAAAACATCTACACCAGCTGTTTGTGGAGGATACGGCAGAATCTAGAAATTTTCGAAATAACATGCAAAGTTACATTTCAGCTTTCGCATCCGGATCACTTGGTGTAAATGAGGACATGTTACAGGCAGGGGTATATTGTTTTAGAGTACGTGACACTGTTTGTCATAGAATTGGTATTGATTTAAACTTGTAATACCGCGAATTCGCGGGCCTTCCACTAGTAAAATGAAAAAGCAAAAAGAACAAAACAAACAACAAATGAAAAAAAATGTGCTGCTTTAATAAATTAAGGATAATCTAATTATTAATTTTATTTATGTTTGTAAAATATTACTGACCTTCAAGAACGTCCTTGCCAATTTTGCAAAACATTTTATTTCTTTGGTCTTAATACTGAATTTATAAAAAAAAAACGTGCTTAAAAATAATTCTCTTTCACCTGGAGTTCAAACAATTTGAGTCAAAAACGACTTCTGAAATAATCGTCTAATGCGGAAAAAAGTACAAGCTCCGTACTTATATGATCTGTATGTGTGTACTCACCACAAAGTGATGCCGTCGCTGTCCCTGTACACGCTTCCCAGACACGAAGCGGGTTCTCAGTGTTTGGCTGATGTGAACCTGAGCGAAAACAGTATTTATCGAAATAAAAAGACACCACATATACATGTACTTTGCAGGTAATAATTCATTAAATGACGACCCCCCCCCACCCCAAAATCTATTAAACGTTATCTATCTTTTTTAAGATTATGAAGTCCTGAATGTGAATATGCATGCACCCATCCCCTGCCTATCACCACACCCCCACATCCCTCGACCCATAAAAAAGGAAGGTTTATGCTCTGGACCGTGGTACACAAAATTACATTGTAAAGTCATTAAAACATGGCAATGTAGGCTACCAAATGAACAATCTTTACAAGACAAAGATATGGGTGTAACATTGTTAGCTAAGCTAACGGAAAAATGTATATAATTATATCTAGGTTCTGCTGTTGAAAAACACCAGCTATGTATCCTTATTCAAAATGCAAATATATTTTCTTGTTAATTCCTTTTAAACTTAAGTTCTTCAAGACCTTAAGACGTTGAAATAGACTAGAATATAACATTTTAAAATTGCAGTGTGGTTGGCAAACTTCTTTCACGTGGCTTTTTGTGGAACCTCACGCTACGATAGAGAGCATATGAGGCATGATAAGAGAGCTCTAATTATAAGTCCTTCAATTACAGATGTTTGTAGTCATATCGTGCAAAATTGTTTGGAAATCATTGCAAATAAAATGTGATATTTTAGCTTGTACCGACAACTCTCTAAAGTATGAGCACAACTTAAAATCAAAACTGGGTTGGTAGTGTTGGTATGAAAGGCGTGCTAGTTGTGCTAGTAATTTTATTTGGCAATTTATGGTGAAGAAATGTATGAAAAGTTAGCAAGCTTTAAGGGTAAGTTTTACTCTTTGAGATACCTTTTCACAGACAAGTATATGCAATCTCATTATAGTATTAAATAGTATTAAATTCTTTGCTCCACAAGGTTAAAGCATCTCGTGCAATCTAGAATAATTTTTTCGCACATGCCTTATTCAATAATATCCTGACCATTACGACTATCGCAGTTTCAGTTTTCAGAATTCGCTACTATGGACTGCAAAGATGCTACACAATATTACAGCGGTCTAATCTCGATATGTCAGCATTTCTCAGAATGTACACCATTTACTTCGAGAACAATTTATTTTGTAACAAAACTACTTTTGATAGCACCCTTTAGCCGATATGGCAATCGTTTACCAGAAAAAAAAATCATTGATATTAAAACATATGAGCTCAATTTGTGCTTTTGTAGTATGTACAGGGACTACATATACATATAGCTCAGGATTTGTTGGTAAAACAATTATATTACTCACATGCCAGCATCATGTCAAGCTGTTCGACGGGCTTTGGTCAGAAAAAGTTTGGACTGTTCTAGGATCAACTCCGATAGTGTACGGAACAATAGAGCATCAAAAGGCAGAATGCATGGCCGGGCAGAGTGAGTAAACAGCTCGTGTCAACAGTCCCAGAGCCCGCAGTCCACCAACCCCCAGTCCACGGCCCGCCTGGCCTGCCAGAGCCCGCGCCGACACTGGCTCAGCTGCTATGCCGTCACAGGACACTGAAATGTGATATAATTATATATAGGTTCTGCTGTTGAAAAAACCCAGCTATGTATCATTATTCAAAATGCAAATATATTTTCGTGTTAATTCTTTTTAAAATTAAGTTCTTCAAGACCTTAAGACGCTAAATTAGACATATAATATGGCATTTTAAAACTGCAGTGTGGTTGGCAAACTTCTATCACTTGGCTTTTTGTGGGACTTCACGCTACGATAGAGAGCATTTGAGGCAGGATAAGAGAGCTCTAATTATAAGTCCTTCAATTACAGATGTTTGTACTCATATCGTGCAAAATTGTTTGGAAATCATTGCAAATAAAAAGTGATATTTTAGCTTGTACCGACAACTCTCTAAAGTATTATGATCACAACTTAAAATCAAAACTGGGTTGGTAGTGTTGGTATGAAAGGCGTGCTAGCTGTGCTAATATTTGGCAATTTGTGGTGAAGAAATGTATGAAAATTTAGCAAGCTTTAAGAGTAAGTTTTACTTTTTGAGATACATTTTCAAAGACAAGTATATGCAATTTCATTATAGTATTAAATAGTATTAAATTCTTTATACCACAAGATTAAAGCAGTTTCAGTTTTCAGAATTCGCTACTATGGATTGCAAAGATGCTACACAATATTACAGCTGTCTATTCTCGATTTGTCAGCATATCTCAGAATGTACACCATTTACTTCGAGAACAATTTTTTTGGTAACAAAACTACTTTTGATAGCACCCTTTAGCCGATATGGCAATCGTTTACCAGAAAAAAAAATCATTGATATTAAAACATATGAGCTCATTTTGTGCTTTTGTAGTATTACAGCCCTACATATATACATATAGCTCAGGATTTGTTGGTAAAACAATTTTATTACTCACATGCCAGCATCATGTCAAGCTGTTCGACGGGCTTTGGTCAGCAAAAGTTTGGACGGTTCTAGGATCAACTCCGATAGTGGCCGGAACAATAGAGCATCAAAAGGCAGAATGCATGGCCGGGCAGAGTGAGTAAACAGCTCGTGTCAACAGCGGCAGGCCAGCGCTCTCGCCGCTCTCTCGCCGCTCTCACTGGACCACAGCCCCAGAGCCCTCAGTCCACCAACCCCCAGTCTACTGCCCGCCTGGAACAATAGAGCATCAAAAGGCAGAATGCATGGCCGGGCAGAGTGAGTAAACAGCTCGTGTCAACAGCGGCACGCCAGCGCTCTCGCCGCTCTCACTGGACCACAGCCCCAGAGCCCTCAGTCCACCAACCCCCAGTCCACGGCCCGCCTGGCCTGCCACAGCCCGCGCCGACACTGGCTCAGCTGCTATGCCGTCACAGGACACTGAGACAGACGGGATGTGCGGCCGCGTGTGTCTCATGCCTGTCCTCCTCACAGTCCCCCTCCTTTTCCCTTCTTTACCTAGTCTGGCGCTTTGTACCCGCTCCCTCCCCAACCCCTCCCACCAACCAAACCATTTTTCGCTGGAACCACCCAGCCACCACCATTTTCCACCCCATTTCCCCGACCAAGACTGCTGGCAACACTGGTACCATCTCCAATGAAGAGAATTAAGAGAAAGAGAGAGAGAGAGAGAGAGAGAGAGAGAGAGAGAGAGAGAGAGAGAGACAGACAGACAGACAGAAAGACAGACAAAGAGGGTAGGAGTGAGTAACAAATTCTATTGTGAGAGGGAAAGGTAGGAAGGAGAAGGGGTGGGGTCATAAAGTGAAGATGGTTGACTAAGTTAGATCAAGTCGAAAAACAAAGGCAGGAGTCCCAAAAGGATAGTTGTGGGCTTTACAGCTTTCGTTCCGTAATGCTCTCTCGATTGTTTGTCTTCGGGGCCTTTAAATTTTTTAACGGTTTCACTTGGTGATACATGCGAAATGGTTTGTGGGATTTTTATGTTTAGTTTTAACTTTTCACGTTTTTTTTTTACTTCAGCTATGGAAGCACTTCCATAGATCCAATATTAAAAAAAAGTATAAAAAAGTCAAATGAGGTTAATTTTTACTCTTAAATCCCATACATCTCATAAATAACTGTTACTAATAATACTACGTAACTCGTAGGCTGGGAAGAAGGAGGTGGGGGTGGAAAAAGAAGAAGAAAAAGAAGAAAATGAAAAAAAAGAAGAGGAAGAAGAAGAAGAAGTAGTAGTAGTAGTAGTAGTAGTAGTAGTAGTAGTAGTAGTAGTAGTAGTAGTAGTAGTAGTAGTAGTAGTAGTAGTAGTAGTAGTAGTAGTAGTAGTAGTAGTAGTAGTAGTAGTAGTAGTAGTAGTAGTAGTAGTAGTAGTAGTAGTAGTAGTAGTAGTCGTGGGAGTATGTGGGACTTTGTGGGATTAGAACCCTCGAACTGTAGATGCATCGTGGCAAGGCGATTCGTTGCCGATGCATCTACAAGTTGAGGGTTCTAATCCCACATGTATATCAATGTATATCAGGAGGGGTTCTGCTTAAGGTACTGAGATAAAAACCAAAGTAACAGACCAGCGTTGGGGCCCGAGTGGACTAATAGAGTTTTATGTGTTTCAGCATGGCTGCGGAATAGGAGATCATTTAATGAGGCTTAACCCTTATTGTAAATAAATCTCCTTTATCTTGTTTTTTTTTTAATGTTTAAAAACATTATAAAAATCGATGCAAATTTATAGCAATCTTTTACTATTTTAAAATACTGCGTTAACTGATCAATGTGATATTTAAATTTTAAATGAATGGAACCGTGATTTTGGTTTAATTGTCATGATTTCTTTCATTGATCCAATCACCAGGAGTGTTTTTGACAGTGTGGAATAGTATAATTTACGTGTGCAACCTGATGACATTAATAAGACCTAAGATACGTTCAACTAGGGGTAGGCTTCACTTCCTCTGACAAAATTTAATGCAGGCTGGGAAGCTCGGTAGAAGTTTGGGGAGACTAGCCGAGGAGCTTTAGAGTCAAAAGGGCAGTATCTGGAAGGAGAGAAAAGTACAACCCACCCGTAGTTCCATGCCTCCAGGCTCCCCGATGTTTGGTTTCCAACTACCATTTGCCGCCACGAAGAACAGAGCGGAGATTTCAGGACTTGTGCATCAGCCGATCGCATTAAACTGACATCAAATCCAGCCTCTATGGAGCATTGGCGACTTGATCAAGAATCAAACCCATAACCTTTTAATTAGAGCAGAAGCTGTGAGCTCTACCGAGTGAGCTACTCCACATCCATCTAATGCTTGAGTTCCTTGAGTTCTTGACGGCTCATCAAAAACTTTTTTTCAAGGCGGCCTTAAGAAAATGATTAATCCATCTTCACGAAGATTTCCGATGTACAACAGCTTAGCTTTTAACATGTCGTCAATTTATGATTAAATAAGTGAAAGCATGGGCAATAGTAACCCTTCCAAAAACCAGCATTTACAATATCAATTCCGAGCCCATACGTCCTTGGAGATGAACTCTTTACTTCTTTCACTCATGCCCATGACAATTCACAAGACCATGCTCTCAATAACTCAACATTTTAGTAACTACAACCTCCGTCTTTCTCGTGGTATGCGTCAAGGATCTTTTCCATTTGATACCACATAAATTGTGGTACTATTGTTTAATTATAAAAGTTTTCTTCAGAAGCGTTGCTCGTATCTGACTTTATAACTAATCTCCATTGTCAACCGTATACACCTCCTCTCTCATTACAAGTATGTAATAGTGTTGCATTGTTGGTTGAGTTTAGATAGTCCTAGAAACAGCCCTTTGACTTTCTCAGAGTATTCACATTTCAACCTCATGAATTGTAAAAATGTATTCTTATAAACGAACCTATAATTACGCACCATGTAATCCAGGTAAAAAATTTATGTTACTTCGTCCAAAGATTAAAAGCACCAAGGTGTAAATCTAGATTTAAAATAAAACATAAACCGGACAGTAAACAATATAAAACAAGACATCACTCATGTTATTCGTGCCCTTACGTATCGCGATGAAGTTAAAATATGTGAAATTTAGTTTCATATTTCTGTTACAAACACCCGCACATAAGAAAGCATATGACAGATTGGTTTTATCCACTAGCCTCTCAAAAAAAAAAGCGTGAAAATGTCACAAAGTGATGACGAGTCTGAAGTCATTGGGAATTACAAGTCCATATCTTCTTTCGGCCTTGTCCGTGCCGACACTTAATTATCGGCGCTTCCAAAGAGCACAGAATGATACAAGTAAAGATGTAAGCTGAGCAGTTTGTCGCTCTTATCCGGTTACAAATGGATACTCTTGTTTTAGTTCTATCGATTTTTTAATGTAGAATATTTCTGGCTCTCTACACAGGGATTTCCCAAGGGAGAAGGAATGTGCTTCATAAAATTCCATCTTCAGCGGTCTGCTACTCCGACACTTTTGCTGAGCAACGTGCTACACCCGGGCGCCGCTTCTCTCACCGTTCCTCTAGTCGCCGACAAAGTCAGGCCAAAGTGATTAACATCTCCAACCAAACAAAATAATTATACTGTACGTATGCTGCTGTAATCGATTTGAGGAAATTAAAGCAAGCCGCCTTTTCCTGATGATAATTGTATTGATGTGTTCTCGCGTATTGCTCAGTTCGTTTATCTTCTGTGGAGTATGCTAGTACAAAAACATGATTGATGGTGTTTGGTTGGACAATTTTAGTCTCTCTGCCTACATATATTTATAACAAATAGAAGTATCGAAATAAAATAAAAACCAACTTATATTACTGAAGCAACGTAAACAAAATCAGTGCCCACAATTTAACGAATAAAAGCAACTGCAAGTAATTTTACTTGACGTATGATTTATATTTTTGCAATACATATATAAATAGTTTTCCGTTTCTGATATACATGTTGTGCTCTATCATCAGAGGAATAAAAAGTTTCAGGTTACTATTATGTTCAAAGCTCAACTGTCTGTGGTAGGGACGGATAAGGCAGAGGAGAAAATGCCTCAGGTTACCGCCAATCGATCCTCCAGAAGACATGCGCACGTCAACAGCTTGTCACCGGAAGCAAGTGGCCTACCAGAAAACCACCGAGCCTATCGGTCAACATTCGACAGGGATGCTGTTATACCTTAGCAATTTCACTCAGTTCAAAATACTACAATTCTTGGTCATTCCAACTCTGTCTTCTGCCTTCCCATCCCAACATTTTTGCCTTCCAGGGTATCTCTTTCCTAATTCTCAGCATTTCCTATTTAATTATAGTCTTTATCTTTACTTATTATTATGTCTCTATCTTTGCATATCTGTCTGTATTTCCGTGTGGGTGTCTGTATGCCTGCATGTCTGTCTGTCTATCTTCCTCTTTCTCTCTCTACAAACACACATAATCATATACTAAATCAAATGTTCTTACTTTGTGATCACTCTATTACTCCCGTCTATATCATACTCTCAATCTCGCTCTCGATCTCCCTGACTCTCTTTCTTTCCTTTATTGCCTAACTCTCGTCTGTTCTTCTGACTGCTAGCTGTTTTTTTCCTTGCTCCAATACCCATGTTGATAAGACATATATTATACTACACCCACCAACCTTTAACTTGGACACTCCTGTCAATGATTAACTCAGTTGACTGACGATCAACTGAACGTAACTTGGTTAGTCTGTCTACGAGAAAGGCTAGCAATGATTGTTTCCGGCAAAATGACAAACACCAGGCTCTTTTTTTTAGATATCATTTCAACAATCTCGATAACCTGATATTTCTTTGGTGACATCGAACTGACAGTGGTAGATTAAATTGAACTTTACAAAGACAGATGTTTAAAAGAAATATCAATATTTTTTTTCTTTGAGTATGAACTATTTCACATGAAACGTACTTTTAGGTGCTCAGTTTTATTATCAAACGCCCTTCATTTCGTTGAATGAGCTTAGTTTAAGAATATGCCAAATCAATTTACAACTAAGCAATCCTTTCTGTTTAGGATATTTGACTAAAAGATATGTTTTTATACAGATTATTGGTTCCAGTGTTATGAACAGCGCTCATATGGCCATTCAAAGTATATCCCTGACGTCCAGTTACATCTTAACCGTTTGCACATCTCCAAAATCACTAACATTTATTACCTGAAGCATATTGATCACCTTAATGACAATCCTCACCACAATGTTTATCAATAACATAAAGTAAATAGTGAACATGGCAACGTTCAAATCCATTGGAACTTGCATTTTTGTACTAGTCATCTTAGCTTTGGTATCACCGCAGCAGCTTTTCTTTTGTGTAAAGCCGTGAGTAGTCAAATCTAGCTCAAAACGTTATGTAACGATCTCAATGAGTCAAAACTATATTCATTATGACATTTTGACCAGAACCATTATTCTCATTTTATTTTAAAGACAACATTCTCTTGTCTGAGACATGCCCAGCATCGCGCGTGTAGAGCAAGCTCTTACTGACTTCCAGATCAAATGGCGACATAGATGTTAATGTTTTCTAAAAAAAAGCTATGTCCTATTTCCACGTGTCCTACTATCAGATCTTTACAAAGATCCGATAACAGGACCTCAGAGCGGGATATGTTTTACTGACACTGAGCCAAGCACTAAGGCTAAAAGGGGGCGGGTGGATGGGGACTTGAACGCAAGTCTTCCTGCATTGGAGGCCGACGCTACAAGTACTGCTACGCTCCACAGAGAAGTAAGGAACGCATTTTTACCAGTGGAACAGTTTAGTGCAAAAAACAGCTCGGTACAAGCAGCGTTGAAGTGGACGAGACAATATTCCATGATACAGACATGAAGCAGATGTAAATTTTCTTGTAAAAGAAACTGGAATTTGCTACTTTAAACTCTCTACTGATCTTTGATTCATCGCCTGATCTTATATTGCAGGTTACGCTTTTTCATTCGTTCATTTGTCGAAAAACTGATCTGTCTTTTGGCTATAAGGTGGTACTCGCTATTACGCACTATTGCCAAGGGAGCTAAGCCAGTATGACTTTACATTAGGGTTAACGCATGAAAAATTCATCAGTGAGCCTTTCGGCCATGCGGATTTCTCGGAGTCACATCCCACGATAGTGCATACTGATTCTGAATCATAATGCCTATCCTCAAAAATTCCCCCTGGGCGGAAAGTATTCTGTCTTAAAATTTTTCTTTTTTTTTCACCTCATTATTGGTCGGCAAAAAGGTATCTCCAGATAGACGAATGAATGAAAAAGCTATTTGTTTCAAACGGAACACTAGTAATTTTTCCGTTGATTCAAGCACCACATAATTTTTAATTACATATATGAACAATATGCGATAAGAAAGTATTATATCTAAAACAGAAAAGTGGAGCTAAATAGAGAGAACCAGATGTAAAAAATGAAATAAAGAGAACGATGGGAATGACATACACACACTCAGAAGAGGAATTGGTAAATTAAAAAAATGAGGAGTGAGGGAAAGCGAGAGAAGAGAGGAGAGAGAGAGAGAGAGAGAGAGAGAGAGAGAGAGAGAGAGAGAGAGAGAGAGAGAGAGAGAGAGATAGAGAGAGAAAGTCAGGCAAACAGACAGACAGACGGGGTTGTGGGGGGGGGGGGGGGGGGGGCAGAAGAGTAGAAATCTAACTTTGTTTGAAGTGCTTAAGACTGAAATATCTCAGTGACATTCACACTAATGAATTAAAATTATAACTTTTCTTTAGGGGTTCAGGTTGATTTTTTAATGAAAGAAAGAGCACGTTAAGTTTAATGCAATTTGTTTTTTGTTGTTGCTTTTTTTGTTTGTAAAGACAGAGATGACAGAAACTGAGAGGTAAAGTGTGGTCAACTAGAAAAAAAAATTACCCACGTTCCAAAATACAAGTTACTTTATAAAGAAGGTTTTTGATTTTAATTAATAAAAAAATTTCAATTAAAATAGGATCGCATTTGACTAATTGATTAGGAAATGTTGATTAATATCATTTTGTGCAGCATTACCCTTTGAAATTATACTGTTGATTTAAAATAGGCCGATAGATTTTCTGAGTATCAACATTATGTTACTGGTCCGTAATCTTTTGCTAAGTTTTTATGATTGACTATGTTATGTTTTGTTTGTTGTATTTATTACTGTGCTTGTAGATTAATCTTTTTCAAACACCGTGTTTTTGTCGTCTTCTTCAACTGCCTTTTGTTTTCTTAAACGACTAATTCCCAAGTCAGTATAATTATGTGTTTTTGCAAAGAGGCTTGTTTTTATGATCCTTTTCCTGCGTTTTAGGCTGTCTCTCTTTAAGTGTTAGTTAGAGTTAACAGACCTATAAGCAATTCAAAGTCCGGTTCTAATGGTGTATGGTGTGTGTACTAGAAACTATTGAGACCCGAATACATCGGTTCCAGGAAGATGCTAGACATATATTATATAAAGTGCACCCCGATCCCAGCAACGGCTGCAGCCACTTTCTTGTGTTCCTCTTGGCGCGATGCCTTAGTGTCGACGGCTTTGGACAACCGTCAGGTTGGATAAATATTTGATGGTTCGCAAAGCGAGAGGGATGATTGGCCCTTTTGTCTTTCTGTTGCGCTGCGGCCATTTCTCTCTTCCGCCCCTTCTCCTTTATTGTTGTAAGGTGAAAACGAGATTACTAACTTCTGTGTGTTAGTGAATGAATGAGTGAATGAGTGAGTGACTGAGAGAGAGAGAGAGAGAGAGAGAGAGAGAGAGAGAGACAGACAGACAGACAGACAGACAGACAGACAGACAGACAGACACACAGGCAGGAAGACAGATAGACAGACAGACAGACAGAGACAGCGAAAGAGAGAAAGAGAGAGTAAGAGAGATAATGGTCGGAGGAGGAGATGGGTTTGTCAAAACAACAACAACAACAACAACAACAACAACAACAACAACAATAACAACAACAATAACAACAACAACAAAAACTAACAAATGGACTTATGACTATAAGGAAAAGTGTCACAATCACTTTCGAACTGAAAGAAAATTGATGAAGCAAAAAACTATACATATCTTTCATTACATGCCTAGTAAAATATCCAAAATTTCGGGATTCACTCCGCCCCTACCAACAAAGCTAATAGTTAACTTCAGAGGCTTGTATTCAAACCAGAATAGATGCAACAAGGGAAAAAGATATCTAGTTAACTACTAAATGGCCCCGTCCCACACTTTACCACAATGATTTTTCATATACGTACAGGGACGAGCCATTTACCAAAAGGACAAACGTTTAAAAAACCACCCCCAGAAAACTTTGAAAAAAATACAATGAGAAAACTATTGACTTAGATTTTTAAAGCCAGAAAGAGTTTAAGACAACACGTCAAAATAACTTTCATGACCATTGTACAATGAACTATAAAAATATTGAAAACGAATAATGCTAGACCCGCATACACTTTTGATGCCTTCCGTTATTCAACTATAAGAACACAAAATAGAGAAGCTAACTTGAATTGGCCACTAAGTAAAAAAAATTTTTCTTTTTTTTTCTTTAAAAAATGACAATTTCATGCCCTAAATTTAAGCTTTTAGAAATCTGTTAACAGAGAACCTCCCAATAATCAATTTGCTCAATGTTCAACCTTAACTGACTAAGTACCTTTTGTAAGTGACCTTTGTAACTAATGTATGGAGACTGGTCAGAAAACTCTACCAATGCGCGTGTCGCTGCTTACGATTATGCTGGGCCCGATGCCCAGAAGGTTACAAGAACCCGCGATGACCATCTGCAAGCTACACAAGAAAATCGGTAAAGTCCCTGGGGAGGGATGCTCAGGACTTGTCCCCCGTTGTGAGATGCTGGCCCTCCGGACGGCACTCTGAATGGCTGGCAAGTCATAAACAAGCGGAACAGATCATTTTCGTTAATAATTCATTGGGTAGTCTCCCGTCTCCATTGATTTTACATTGCGGTCCTAAGGAAAACGACGACTCAACGAAAGTCTCAATATCGTTGATTTGACGAAGGCTATGTTTAAGAAATGCGAAACCGATTTGCAGTTTCCCAAAAATATTAAATCGAGTAGGTGATTATTTTCTGCCAACTTTCTTGACAAAGAGAAAGAGAACCATTTTTGTCATTAAGATATCTTGTATGTTTTCTTGCGTTGGAATATGAGATAGTATTAAAAAAAATTATTTCCAATTGAGATACGAATTTTGTTTCCGCAGGGAAGAGCGGTTTTTAAATCTAGTTTTACTCCTATTCAATAACTTGAATCACAAAATATGATAATAACGTTTGAGGAAAACATTCTTTCATTGAAAAAAGGCAACACCAACAGCAACAGGCACTCCTTTATTTAGTCATAGAATAGGGGCCGTCATGGAAAACATTCCTAGAACTAATTGATATATAATAACATGGAAAGAATTGAGCATGTAATTTTAGAGCAACCACCGCAAACAGATCTAAAAAAAATTAATATATTCATCTGTTGACAATGTCATCAGACCAATTAAAATGTTGGATCTAAACAGTGATGAGATCATCCGAGGGGGGGTGAGTTGAGTTAAGTTGGTTTAACGCCCAACGTCAGCACAATGTATGCTATATTGACGACGGGCCCCAAGACTGACGAAGCGATGTGCTTTTTTTTCTGGACTTCACCCAGCCCTAACAGTCTTGTCAAACCATTCAAAGAAAGATCGAATCAACCATTAGTAATATTTACTGAGCTTTGTGTAGTTCTTGTTGTTAGGGTTTTTAACTGATCACAAAATATTATATTTAAGTAATAAGATAAGATTAAGATATTACATTATTAGTCCATATAGGGAATGTTGCTTGGTTACAGAATAACCTATAATGTACGATGTATTAAAAATACAATGGGTTCACACATTCGCACATGTTCACACACACTTACTATAGACATCGAATAGTCTTCATTGAAAAAAAATATAATGATAATAATGACAATAGTTTAAAAACTATGAAGCTCTAACTGATGTAGAGCTAGTAGAATTATTGTATCTCTCATTACGGATTTCATGTGAGAGAAGTCCACCACTGAACGTGGATCTTTTATAAGGGGGGAAGGATAGGGTGTTGGTCATATTTCAGTATGTATCTGATTTTTGAAAAATATTATTTTACATACAGTTCACCGATAGACGGTTGATGGGTATTTGTTATCTTTTGGCCTTTTTCACAACCATATCTAAATGATTTTGTCACTATGTGTGATATTTCCACTCCAACAGTTTATACCCAATGTACGAATAATTTGGAGTATTGCATTGTAGAACATGCTGATCAGGAAGTTCTGGACTTTCAAGGATTTAATGTTTCTTAGAGAATGAAGACTTTTGTTTCCTTTCTTGTTAACAGAATTTACATGGGTGTGCCAGGAGAGTTTGTTGTCTTTAGTAATTCCCAGGTACTTATGCAGAGAGACTTTTCTAACTCTTGATCTTTGATCATCAGTGGTGAATATTCTTTCAATTTGAGCATTCTTTTTATTTAGATTTCTTTTTTTTAATGTTGTATTTTTAATGCTATAACTTCTATGTCATCGGAGTGAAATTATGTTAAGATGGAATGGGGCTTACTTGCTTTGGTCGGAGAAAACAAAGCCGCCTACGGTTTAACATGTCCTTGGTCTCAAGAAAGTTCCCATACGGCGACCGCTCTCCAGTTCTGGTCGCTCACATAATACTGACACCAATACAAACAGTAGGAAAAAAAACGGTCGCCAGAGCAAAGGTCGGGCCCACACCTCCTACTTTAGAAGTCGACACTCGAGCCGCTAGATACAGCGCTCTCTTAGTCCATACTTAGAAGTATTTATGTTTTATTTCAAATATATAACAAGATTAAAATTTGATTTTCAGTGTTCTTCAATACGTTCAATTTTGCTTCTTTGATCAACTTTTCAAGGAAAGGATACCTCACGATTGAAAAAACAAAAGCCACTTTCTTTTCTAGGACTTTTTAAAATCGATCGCGTTAGTCTGTTAAATGACAAAGGAATGAATCATTCATGTTTAATACGCGTTCCAAGTACGGTTTCTTCCCTTGGTAGCGGAGTTAATTGAGTACATAGTAGGATGTTTCCGACAATGGACCCCTTTCTTTCAGTTCTTAGCCGGTCTAAGCCGCCTAAGCACAAAAAAGCAAAACGAGAAAGGGGAGGACATTCGTTGTAGTCGTTTTAGTAAGAGTGTTGCAACCATAGCGACCATTACGCTTCCTAAGCTTAGAGACAACTAAAAAATTGAAAGCAAGTGTATCTACCAAAGTGAAAAAAAGGCAGTTGCGAATGTTATGATTGACTCATTCTAGAGTTGAAAGTACCATACTTTGTTGTTTTTGGGGATTGTCTATGCCTGTCTAGAGTTTTTTTTAAAAACATTTTACACAAGAAAGAGGTGATTCTACACACAGATACTCAGATAGAACAAGAATCAAACTATCGAAGAACTATTCTAAGGAACATTTTCATAATAATTTGATAAAAAGGCCGAGGGAGTGGGGGAGGAGGCACATTGCCCCTTGCTATTCGCAACACCAAAAAACAGCAATGAGGTATTTCGACATTACGAAGCTTGAAAATAAGCCATTTTTGAATATGTTAATTATTTTTATTTTTTCAGCTCACGACGCTGGTATTTTCTTATGATACCTGACTATGGATCCCATAATTATGACATATCAACAGATACGCGCAAAAATGTGTGTGTGTGTGTGTGTATATATATATATATATATATATATATATATATATATATATATATATATATATATATATATATATATATATATATATATATATATATATATATATATATATATATATATATATATATATATATATATATATATATATATATATATA